>PVJX010023753.1:0-28867 GCA_004027295.1 Dolichotis patagonum | reverse complement strand
CAAACCCAACCTGAGCAATTTAGTTACTTAGCAAAAGCCCATTTCAGAAAAAAAAAAAAAAAAAAAAAGGCCTGGGTGTGCAGTTCTGTGAGAAGGCCCCAGGTTCAATTACTAAAAAAAAAAAAAAAAAAGAAAAAGACACTTGTATGAAGAGGCTAAGGTACATGGGAAAAGAAATATGGTTTGGAGTCAGAACTCAGAACTCTTTTTCGGCCTGCATACTCTGCCTGGCATCTTTCTCCCTCCCATCAGGAAAGGGATCTGACAGTCTGTTTTCATTGAGGGTATACAAATAGCACGGTTAAAATTTAATTTGAAAATTAGGCCTGGTGACATGGACTGTAATTCCAGTACTTGGGAGGCTGAGGCAGGAGGATTCTGAATTTGAGGTCAGCCTGAGCTACACAGAGTTCAGACCTGGCCTGAAAAGTTAAGGCCAGGCTCAAAAGTTAAGTAAAAATAAGTTAGTTTGGCAGTTCCACAACAACAAAAACAAGTGTCATTTCTTTTTTTCCAATCGTAACACCCTCCTACTTTCCTGCCTCCTGATCAGAGTATCTCTTCAGTAGACAAAACTCAGTCGTCACCATAGGATTCACTTTCTCCTAAACCACAATTCAAACAGTGGTGACTGAGCACCAAATAAATTACACTCCAATTACAATTCAGCAATTACGGACATTTAACCAGACCCTTCAAGAGGAAGCAAACGGTGCCTTCGAGGAGCTCGTGAAGCTCCCAGGGGGTCTCAGGAGGAAGGAACCCGGCAGAGGAGCTCTGCCCTGCCAGACTCTCAGGGCCGTGACACCGGCCCTCCCGGGTTACCGGGACTTTGGCCTACCTTGTCCGGCGTTAGTCTCGAGCACCCTGAAAACCCGCGCATCTCGCAGAGCAACGCTGCTCCCGGCGAGCTTCAGACTAGCACTAGGCACGTTTCAGCACCCCGGGCCGGCGGAGCCCGCGGGTCGGGTCAGACAAACTCGTTTCCCGCTATCCGCCGCCGGCCCAAGGTTACCGAGCTCCCCGACCTCCACCTCGGCGGTTCCCCCAGCATCGGCGCCAGCACCTGGAAAGCTCCGCGGGCAATCTGTCAGGATGCTCCAGTGGTGCTCGGCCTAACCCCCAGCCCCGCGCGCCTCCTCTATAAACCAGCGCCCGCCACCACCCTCCCCTCGGGCATCAGGCGGGTCTTTCGGCCCGGCTCCTGTCACTCACCCGCCCGGCCCGGGCTGCAGGCGCCCAAGGCTCCCCAAGGGAGCTGAGCCCCCCGGGCCTCCAGGTTTCGGCCCGCCCCCTGGTAGGCGGCGCAGGTGCTGAGGCCCCGCAGCAGCGGCCCCTCACAGGCCGCTGGGTTCAGCTCCCAGCGCTGCCCACTGGGTACGGATCAACAACAAGATGGCGGCCAGCCGAGGGGGCGGGGGCCAGGCGTCATAGTAACCAAAACGGCAAAAAACCCGCCCCCAACTGAAATTTTCGCCAACCAGCAGCCTCTTCGCCCAAGGCGCGGAGGAAACTTTCCCGCTGACTGGTCGGTTGGCCCGTCAGGCAAAACCTGCCTCTCACGCCAGATGCAGAACGCCTGGAGCACGTGACTGTGACGGCATTAGTTGGCGCATGCGGACCATTCTCAGAGTAGCCGGCGGCGGAGCTTTAGTTGGGTACCCCGGGGCAGAGCGCCCTTGGCTTGGCGTCATTGCCTGCGCAGTCCCTGCTTGTCGATCTGACAGCATCTTGTTTGCTCACGCGCATACTTAGAAGACGTCAGCCATGTGTTTGCTTTTTTTCCGTAACGGAGTGGGATGTTGAGGGGAGTCCCTACGTTGGTTCACTAGTAAGGAAACTGAGGTGTCTGGAGGAGGCCCGTCCAAGGGCATGCCACTTCTGAAATTGGAGGCTGTGGGCTCGTACTACCTACTTTCTCTAGACTATAGAGAGCCTCTCCCCAGAGGCTTCCCCAGCTTCGCCCCTCACTAGTCCCAAGATGCAGCCTTCTGTGTATTGCCCATGGACTAAGGCCCCAGCGCAGGTTCTGGCCCGCACTGGGCACGTCCTCCTCTTTGCCCTGAAACAGCCTGTCTTGACTTCCTATGACAGCATCTTTTGCCCACTACCTGCCTCCAAAGCAGACTGTGAGTCCCATTAAGATGGCTATCCTAACCTTGAGATGGGCTTCAAGGTCAGGAATCCAAATACAGGCACAGGGCCTGGTCCCACATCTCAAGGCCCCAACTAGCTAGCTATCTAGTGACTTATGGGCCTTAGTAAAGTGAGGGTAAACATCAGCCTTCTCAAAGATGCAGATTTAATCGGCCTTGGGGACAGGCTAAATACTGTACTCAAGAAAAAGCCAATCTACAAGCACTTTCAGTTTGCTGAGCTCAAGGCCTACTCTAACTTTCACTTTGGTGGGTACCCCATTAAGACAGTTATTTTTTTGTTTTTTTTTGTTTTTTTTTTACAGTAGGAACTCAGCTTTTTTCTGGACTTGATATACCATGATTGGCTGAGGAAGGAAGATTGTCCAGTACTCTGGAAGTTTCAGGCCTGTAACTTGACAAAGGGCTAAGAACGTGACTTGGGGATATCATAGAAAAGATGACCTCCAACCAGATAACAGATTCTCATGGAGGAATGGCACCCTGAGATCTGATGTCAGGGTGGGCTGAGGAGAGGCTCAGTGTTACACCTAGCAAGACCTGCCTCCTACAGGTTGCTGTAGTCCATTTGGCTACACACCAGAGCTCAGCCCAACAGAGAGAGAGGTGAGGGCTAAGAAATCAAAAGACACAGATCAGGAAGACATTCAAACACCCCCAGAAAGGGCCTTCCATCAATCCCTTCAGCACCAGCCATCCACAGGTTTTGAGAATCTGTATCTCCAGTCAATGCAAAATCTCTAAATCCTTCTCTACCCCAGAAAATCGCTATACATAGTTGGCAAGTTTCCCTGAAGGTTGGTGGAACTCTAAAAAGCAACAGTGGTCTTCTATTGATAGGAAAAGGAAGCAGGTGGTATGAGGAGACAAGATAACTGGAGGGTCTCTCAGTCACTGACAAAGATAAAAGCCTGTTACCTGTGCAGTCTCCCAACTGCAGTCAAACAGAGCATCGTGCAATTCACCTTCAAAGACAACCTAGCCAGGCATGGAGTCAAGAACTTCTGGGAGGCTGAGGCAGAAAGAATGCAAGTTTGAGGCCCAGCCTGGACAATTTAGTAACTTAAGGAAACCCTGCCTCAACACAAAAAGGAAGAAGAGCTGGGTTTGTAATTCAGTGGAAAGACTCTGGGTTCAGTCCCCCTGGTACTGGGGGGAAAAAAACACTTTCCTGCTTCCTACAATATAACTACAAGGTAGTGCTTCTTCCAAGCAGGAACAAGGCAGGTCAATTGTCAGAGCTTCTCCTACACATTGATTACAAGGCTGGGACTTCTCTGTTTGTAATTTTATTATTAAATCAACTTGAAAACACAGCTCATGATCATGTGAAGAAAAAGTCCTGTGTATAGTGAAGCAGCCATCTGGCCTCAGAGTCAGCACTGGGTTCCCGTGCGTGTGTCAAACAGGCAATCTCTGCCTGTACTGGGGCACAGATGACCAGAAGAGAAAGACAGACAGAGAGACATAGATGGAGAGAGACACAGAAAGAGAGGGGGAGACAGAGGTGGAAAGACAAAGAGAAGGGGAGGGAGAAACAAAGGGGAGAGTGGTCTCAGAAGAACTTCCTCCTTCCCCTAAGGGTACTGGAATACATTCCAGGCCCTTCAGTGTGACTCCCTTTCTGTTGAAATCCAACATATCCCCTCCCTTCTCAGAAAATTCCCTAAGGTTTGACTCAAATGCACAGAAAGATTATCTAAAACTGGACACCAGTTTCCCTATGGCCAGCTTGCCAGATTACTCTGCCGTAATTCACTAGTGACCCTGGAGTATGTGGAAAGCTCGCCCTCATCACCTTTTCCCCTTCCCTGGGAGCAAGGACCAGACCAGGTCTGAGTCATCTACTGGCCCCATCATTTTTTGACAAAGATTGCATTAAATGAGGGCAAGAGTCAACCAATCAGTGACAATGTAGATGGTGGCTGCTTGGTAGTAGAGGAAATTCTGGGGTGGGGTGAGGGCCCAGGCAGAGAATGGCTGGAGGAAAGAGGTACTCATGAGCACACTGTGCTTTGCCGTCAAAATGCTGCTGAGAAGAAAGCAAGATGCCAGAATGAAGTGAAGCTTGCCCACAGGGAGCAGAGGACTGCCCTGCATGCAAAGAGCCTGGTTGCCTCCCCCAGTGACACTCCCACTTTCATAGGTAAGGGACAGGTTTGGCAGGGCCAGGGAATTGATATACCAAGCTTAAGACAGTGCTGGGTGCCTGGGACATCTCTGTTCTCGGTGTTTCCATGAACCCCTCGATGGATCTTTTCCTTGACTGTTGGAGAAAAGTCAGAGCAAGAGGACAGGATAAGGCCTTGGTCCCAGCCTGAAGTGGATTCCCTAGCTAGGTGTCATGCATGGTACAGCCCTATAATCTCAGCACTCTGAAAGGTCGAGGCAGGAGAATCACAAGTTCAAGCCCAGTGCAGACAACTTAATGATTTAGTAAGACTCAGTCTCAAAATAAAAGAAAATAAAAAAGACGGGTTGTAGCTAAGTGTAAAGGCCCTGGGTTTATTCCCTAGGACTGCAAGAAAATAAAAGAGGTGCACTCGCAAGTATAGAAGTGTGCAAAAGAGACTAACCTGTTTAGCAACAGAGCCTTCCCTGCTTTCTTTGGTGCCTGCAGCACCTGGGCCAGCCTAAAATGACAAAAGGAGGAACCAAGCAGTGAAAACGGGCCTGCTAGTATCAGGAACTTATATCATTCATCTATCCCTTTATATTGGGGACATCCAATATTTGGAATGATGTTCACGTTGTTATCCCCCTTCCCCTCAGCTCAGCCCTGTGCCCACAAGAACTTCTGTCCACAGGAGCGGGGCAGGTTTTAAGTGGAGAGCAGGGGTCATGAATAGATATAAATAGCCCAAGAGTCTCAAGGCCTGGGCTGTCCACACCCATTCCATTTCAAAACTGGGCTCTACCAATGAAGGATGTCACTTCCTCCTAGTGTCTCTCTGACTCCAATTTAAAGACCTCTGAAGGACAGCAGAGCCCTTCCTGTTAGCTTGAGCCTTGTCATCAAATCTTGGGTGAAATCACCTCTGCCAACCAGGGGCCCCAGTGGAGGGTAGGTAGAGGAAGCAGAAAACACAGGAAAAGGAACCCTACCCCCAGAGTAGCTTGCTAAGAAGCCATCCCAGAGCTAAGAGGAGAAGGATGCTAGTCACTGTCAGTACCACCACAAACCAGGGCTCTGGCTGCCAGAAAATTTCTGTGTCTGTCACAAGCTGGGGTATCATCATTGAGGGGACCTGAAATGGAGGACACCACCTTACCACAGCCCTGCAAAGATGCCTGACCATCCAGACTTCAAACCTTCCCATGGGCTGAGCTGTCCCACACCCCAGATTTGCACTGCCAGATTCCCAGGCTCTTTGCACCAAGGCAGTCTCCTTCAGAACGCCTTCCCTATCATTCCACCTGAAAGACTAGGTCTCCTCACCCATCAAGTTGCTCCCTCCCCACCTGCCAAGGGCTTGAGTTCCCCTCACTATAGCCCTGTGAGTGCTGGTGGCCATTGTGCTGGCCCTCCAGGGAAGTAGATGCACAATGATGGTGGCTGTGGTGCTGAGGTGGGGGATGGAGGAGCCGGCATCAGCCACACGGATCAATAACTCATAGGTACAGGGCTGCTGTGGCCAAGGAGGTCCCAACGCAGGGGTATTGTGCACCAGAATGGCCCCTTGCAGTCTGAATCGGCTCTGACTATTCCCTGAAAGCAGAGTGGCAGGAGAAGGAGACGACTGTTGGCCTTGGCCTGATCCTCACCTACAACCCCATGGCTCCTACAACCCATACCTCCCACAATGCTATAGGAGAAGGCCAGGCGCTGTGGCTCCTGGAGGATGTGGCAGGACACCTTGGCCACCTCCACGTTATGGCCCAGGGGAGTGGATATGGTGATTTCTTGAAATGGAGGCTCACACTCGGGGGCGTGATCATTCACATCCTGAAGAAAGACCACCAGGTTAGAAGTATGTGCAACCCAAGTTCAGCCTGTCATCTTCCTCCTACCACAACAAAAGTGGAGGCATCAGGCAGACCAGGCAACAGACTCTAACACTTAGCACAGGGAGGCCCCACAAACGAACCAGAGGAAGAACCTAAGGCACAGCACAGAAAACCGAAGGCCAGAGTCCCATTCAAACTCTCCTCTTTCCAATTTTCCCGAGGCCTCAGGTTAGTCACCTCAACCTCAATGGTAATAGTACAGGAACCCGAACGGCGGTGGGTGGGGTCCCAATCTTGGCCATGGTCGATCACCAGGACAGTGAACCTGTACAGCCTCTGCTGTTCGTAGTCCAAAGTCCCCAGAAGGCGAATTTCCCCTGGAGAGGATGGCAACAGCTTCCACCCAAAGAGCCAACTTTTGTTCCACCCATCCTCCCAGCCCTGGGTGGCAAGTACCAGAGAGATGGTCTACAGCAAAGACGGTGGTTTCACCAGGGGTGTGGTATTCAATGTTGTGTCGAGGGTAGTCCATATCTGTCCCCACCACAGAGCCCAGCAGGGTGTGGGGCTGCGCATCCTCACGAAGCCGGAATGTCTGTGCAGCACAGGCTGGGGAAAACTCATTCACCGGCGTCACCATCACCAGTACTGGCACCTCAGCTGGGGACCATTTGGGAGTTAAGGAGATGGCTAGGGTGTGCCTAGTGTTGCCCTGGGGTTCTGAGGAAAGAGGTGTCCCTTGTCTTGGGCCACTAAGAAGGGAGAGGGCTGGAGAAAAGAAGGCAATGGTGACAATCCTGGCTATAAGGGGAGCCAAGTTTCTGAGGGAGGAAAGTGGTCTGCCGCATAAAAGGGTGAAAAGCCTAGCTTGATTCTGAAAGTCCTGCGCTAAGTAGGATTACATACTGGTCATCTGGGGCTGACCATTGTCATGCACCAGGACAGAAGCTGCAAGATGGAAGCAGGCACCAACAGTGTCACAGTCCAATGTGGTGTTCACCTGGCCAGAGGCAAAGGAGAGGCTCATCCCAGGTCTGGAAGAGCCTCAAGCCACATTGGGCTGCCCTAGGCCAGGGAAGCCTGACCCTGATCCTGTATTGCAGACTACAAAGCAGGTGAGCTCAACACCACTACTCTACCCCTATCTCAGTGGGCATGGATCGTTGGCCCGTCCACCCCTTCCTGCCCCATACATCCTACCAATGGGCTGAGGGCTGGCACCTCAAGGTCTCTATCATGAAGGCAGAGTCTGGCAGGGTTGGAAGGGCTGTGAAGCTGCAGCTGGTAGTGGAGTTTGGTGTCAGGAAAGTCTGGGTCAATACACGTGAAGGTGCTCAACACAGTACCCACAGGTGTGGCCTCAGGGACTTCAGTCCTGGTGGTGAGGGTGGGAGGCAGAGCAGGAGGGTTGCCCAGTAGTGAGCCATGGATCTTTCCCAGCAGCCAGGGCAGGGCTCCCACATACTCACACCAGGAGTGCAGGGTGGCAGTGTGGGGGCCAGCGGTTGACCGGCCGCACATTCACAGTAAGGATGAGCTCGGCACTGGCCCATGGCTGCAGCCGCTCAAAGGCCTTCACATGAAGACTTGTATTTGCTCCACCCATGCCCAGGGCTCCTGCCAGTTCCAGGGGTACAGTGGTCTGGAGTACACCGTCTACTGGGCTCGATAGAAAGGGAGGCAGAGTTGGTCCCACCCCAGCTCAGGCTACCACCCCCATCCCAATGGTTCTTGCTGACAAAGCCAGTCACCTAGCTATCCCACCTCCTCCTCCAAGGCCAGGGTCCCCAACCTGGCTTAGAAGGGTGAGGTGGTGATAGAGGCTTCCAGGTACCCACATGCCCCACAAAGCGCCTCACCACGTCCGATGGAGTAGAGTGGGCTGGGCACTGGGGAGCAGATTTCATAGCGCAAGTCAAAGCCAGTAGCCTGCACCTGAATCACTTTGCTCCCAGGGACAAGGTTCTCAGGTATGATGATATTCTGGGTCTTCATTCTGGACCAAAAGTGGAGGGCTGACTCCTATCTGCTCCTGATGGAGCCTGATGAAATCTGTGAAACCCTTCTCTGGGGCTCCCTTCCCATCAGAGCCAGGATGCTCCAGAAACCCAGTACCCTATCACTACTCCTGATTCCCTAGGGCAAGGTCCTGCCTCCCCTACTGCTCCAGGGCAGGGGACCCTTACTTGAAAGAGACCTGGCTGGAAGGAGCAGGCAAAACCTTCACCGTCAGCATCCCTTTGCAGCTTTGGCCTTGTCCAAACATCACGGAGATCTGCAGCTGGAAAGCCTAAAGTGCATGCCATGTAGGAAAGAGGATCATGGGCTGTGTTAACCTCTGTTTATACTCAGTCCTCCTCTGGCATCCTCCACAAGGACCCCAGGATTCAATCCTCCCCTGCAACATGTCATGCTGGAAGTCTCACTTCCAGTGAGCATACTTCCAGTATGCTCAAAATACTTCTGAGCATAAATTCTTCCATTAGGTTGCAAACATCTCAAGAAAGAGTAATATCTCAGTCATTCACAACTGAGTTGTTAGATCAGAGTTACTAAGAGTCAGTTACTAAGAGGCGAAAGTGTTAGCCAGGTGTTGTATTGCACACCTGTAATCCCAGCCCTCGGGAGGCTGAGGCAGGAGGATTGTTGCAAGTGAGCTCAAGGCCACGCCTGAACTGCATAGGAGACCCTGTCTCAAAAGGACAAAAAAAAAAAAAAAAAAAAGAAGAGGTAGAAGTGTTGAAGAGGGAACTTCTCTAACCTTCTCTAACTCCTCAGTGGTCACTTTACTTAGAGCTTTCTTTTAATGTGTGATTGCCCTGAAACACTCTCCTTTCTGTTAGAAGGCCTGTGGGCCCTCAGGGCCGGGAACCATTCCTCTTTCTAGAACCTCAGATCCCAGCACAGACCCTAGCCAAAGTGAAAGGGCAGTCAGCAGGTGGTAGGTCTGTGAGAGGCAGCATTAGTCCAGGAGCCAAGGGAGCCAACAGCAAACAAATTGTCAGAAAGTGGTGGTTCTGCCCAACCCACAGATATCCCCAGATGCCAGGTCTTGCTCACCTTTGGAGCCTGGCCTTTGAGGCCCTGGGATGGCGCCCGCAGCAAACCCTTTTCATTGATAGTGAAAGGTCCAGGAAAGTATGGAGGGTCCTGGGCACTGGTAATATTCACCTGATAGGACAGAGAATCTAGCAGCTCCACGCAGTCCTCAGTGCCCAAAGCACCACTTTCAATGTCCTCCAGCAACTCAGCAGGTACCTGCACACCTGACCCTCTCATGCCCAGCCACTGATTTCTGCCCTCTACCCTGAACCCTACCCTAATGTTCAATTCTGTGTTTTAAAATTAATTGTTTTAAAAACTATTTTCTTTTTTTGTAGTACAAAAATGATATAAAATCATCAAAGATAACTCACAGGAGCTGGGGATTTAGCTCAGCAGCATAAGCGCCTGCCTTGCAAGCACTTGGTCTTGAATTTGGACTCCGGTACAAAAAAAAAAAAAAAGAGCACGTAGGAGCACTGGAAAGGAGAGTTCAGCCCCTAAAATGTCCCTGTGGGATCAACGATGGTTCCTGGGAGTTGTTGGGATCCCTGAGTGGCTTTCTCCCAGAACATGCATCCTGCAGAGGCTTGGCTGTATGCCATAGGGTCCTTCTTTGTGGTGCGCTGACCAGAAAGAGGCTGTGCTTGCCCTCCATCCTTCCCACACCTCAGCCTGTCATCCATATTGGGCTCACCCGTGCTCCCTGGACGTCCAGGCCTGGGAAAAGCAGCGTGTACAGCAGGGCCCCGGGACTGACTGTCTCCGGCACCTGAATGATTTCCCCAGCTGCCCAGAGAGGAGGTTAGGGAAGCTCTTTCCAAGCCATGCCTGCCCACCCTTGCCTACTGCCCCAGCCTCACCTGGGCTAACAAATCTGCCAACACACTGGATACGGCCAGAGTCTCGCTGCACATCCAAATAGAGTGATACTTCATCCACGTAGTTGCCACATGTGTATTTCAGCTGCAGCTCATAGTGGTTCACTGCTAGGGCATCCAGCCGAGCTGAGCTGCTCAAGGTCACCTGTGGGGGGTGAGCAGTGGCATGTGGAGTCTAGGCTATGTCGCTATGACATCTCTGGCTTCTGCAATTGCAAGTCTGCCCTGCTGCCCCCTCAGTGCCCAGGTATACTCATGACCCTACCTTTGCCAAATAGATCCCCCTACTCCCAGCAAGGCTGGGTGTGTTGAAGAAAGTGCTGGGCGGCTGCACGCGGACCAACTCCAGGGTGGGTGTGTGGAGGGAGCAGGTGAATGTGAACATCTGCAGGACAGTGCCGGGGCCCTGGCTCTCCGAGACATTTACAAACCAGGGCAGGCTGTGGAGGTCTGTAGGAGCAGAGACTCAGGCTGGAGGCCCCCCATGTTCAAAGAACCACCCATGCAAGCACAGCCCCACCCTGTGTCACAGGACCTGGCCATGTCTTGGGGCCAAGTCACCAAGCTTCTTCCTTGTCTCTACATCTAACATCTCACAGTTGGGGAGAGAGAACTTGGGTGAAGCAGCCAAGCTAAGGAACAAGGCTCCGGTATTCAGACACACTTTGCTGCTTTCCCCTCTGACCTCTCTCCATGGAAGCCCATTGAAGGGCCATGACTGTGAGGGAAACTGGGGCTCCCCTACCCACCAGCTCCTCACCAGAGACAGCCAGAGCCAAAAGAATCGCCAGGAGCCTGAGTGGAACCATGGTGGCCTGAAGAGATGGCAGAGGAGGCTGTTTGTCAGGGCCACTGGTTGCCAGGTCAGTTGCTCAAACATAGCTGGCTCCGCCCAACCCTCTGTGACTGCGTGCTGAACCCTGGCAGACCTCCAGAGGCCTGGAAAATCTTGTCTTCCACAGATGAAGACACTCATTCATGACTGCACCTCAAGGAGATATGAGGAGAGAAGGACTAAGCTACAGACTACCATATTTCCCCCAAAATAAGACCTGACCAGAAAATAAACCCTAGCATATTTTTTCAGGATGCTCATATCCCAAAAATAAGCCCCAGTTAAGACTGTCAGCCAGACAGATGCATTTGATATGTCCCTTGCAACATACAATGGATGTATTGAATTATAAAATAATAATATTGATAAATAAATAAATATTATTGGCAATAATACTTAAAATAAGTGATAATATGACTTACAATTAAGTATTTGTAAATACCCAAATGGGTGCCTTTGGACAACAGTTAAAGGCCTATGCAAACAGACAAACTGAAATCAGGTATGGAGGTACGTGGCTGTAATCTCAGCACTTGGGAGGCTGAGGGAGGATCGTTGCAAGTTTGAGACCAGCCTGGGCTACAAAGTGAACTCAAGTCCAGCCTGAACTCCATGATGTGACCTGGTCTCAAAAAGACCAAAAAAAAAATGTAGATTGTTGTACAATAATAAGACTTTCCCTGAAAATAAGCTCTATCTTGTCTTCTGAAGCAAAATTAAGATAAGACTTGATCTTATTTTTGTAGAAATATGGATGACAGGTGTCATGATTTATGTCGGTGGCCCCCAGGCCTCATGTATTTGCATTGTGCATTTGTGATTGGTTCATTGTCTAGTGCTTGGATTGGTGATGTCAGTGCTACACCCTACCAGGGGATGGAGCCAGGATGTGATGTAATGGCAGGAAGAAGGTGTGTCTCTCTCTCTCTCTTGCTGGTTTCGGCTTTGCTGTTTGCAGCCTCCATGAACTGCGCCCCGCCATGCCACCCTGCCTTGGAGCCAACTGAAACCTCCAAAAACTGTAAGAAATAAACCTTTCCTTTCCCAACTTTGGGCATCAGGTATTTTGTCTCAGCAACGAATAAAAAGTAACTAAGACAACAGGGCACAAGGTGACTTCTTGGAGTGGCTGAGGATGTGCTCTTTCTTCATCTGGGTTATAACTGCACAGGTATCCACAGTTTTTAACAATTATTGGGCTGTATATTTGATATTTGTCCATTTATTCTAGTTATATGGCAGTATTTTACAGTACTGGAAATTGAACTCAAGACCTTCTCACTGAGCTGCATCACATCCCTAGCCCTTTATTTTTTATTTTGAGACAGGGTCTCACTAAATGGCTAAGTTGCCCAGACTGGACCTGAATTTGTGATCCTCTTGCCTCAGCCTCCCCAGTGCTGGTATTTCAGGCATGTGGCAAAACACCTGGCTGTTTTGCCTGTTTGAAAAAGTTTTCTTCCCTTGCTCCCTAGCTCTTCACCTCTTCTCTACCATTCCAGTCAGGGTTGTTCCTTCTCTCCACAAAATTTCCCTTTCCAGAGACCTCAGTGACCTGCAAACTGCTAGTCAGCAGTTTTCTTTTGTTCTGTGGTGGAAACTAGATATGTTGCCCGGGCTGGCCTTGAACTCAAGGGGTTGAGGGATCCTCCTACCTCAGCCTCTGAAGTAACTGAGACTATAGGTGTTACACTCTGCCCATATCTGAAGCCAGAATTTTATTCTCAACCCAGAATTTGACATTTGCTTCCTTGGTTCCTAAATCCCAACATCTCCCACCTCCCTGGCTGCTCTTGCCCAGCTCCTTTGCTGGTTCAGCTTCCCCTCCACTGTCAGTGGAGTATGTAGGACTCTGCTTCCCCTCCACTGTCTAGTGGAGTATGTAGGACTCTGCCCCGCTGCTGTGCTTTATGTCCACACTCACCTCCCTATCTCATCTAGGTCCATGCTGAGAGTGCATTCACTGGCTTTGCCTGCGTTCCCACAAGCTCCAGTGGTGACATTGCTCCCGAATGCATGTCATACACCTCATGGGCGATCCTGCATCTCCTTTAGAGTCACATGTCCACACATGATCATTTGATTTCCCTCCCAAACCTACTCTTTTACATTTGTTCTCAGGTCAATTTATGGCAATTCCATCCAATTAACTGTTCAGCCCAGAAGTGCAGATGTCATGCTTGATGCCCCTTCCTTATCCACATGGAGGCTTGATTTCAACTACAAAGCATAACCAGAGTGATCGCCCTCTGTGTACCTGCTCAGGCAGGCCCAGGCCTTTGTCTTCCTTGTCTGATTAGAATCACTCTCCCAAGGCAGCTAGGACTGTTTAACCAGGCCAAATCATTCCCTGCCAAGAGCTTTATGCTTCTTATTGAATCAAGAGCAAAACCCAAGGGCCAGGGATACAGCTCAATGGTGCAGTACCTGCCTGTAAAGTGCAAGGTACTGAAAAAAAAAAAAAAAAAAAAAAAAAAGAACAAAACCCAGACTGGACATGGTGATACATGCTTGTAATCCAAGCGCTTGGGAGGCTGAGGCAGGAGAATTTGTAGTTCAAGGCCAGCTTGCATTACATAGCAAAACTGTTTCAAAACAACAACAACAACAAAGAACAAAACTCATATTTTCCTGTAAGACTACTGGGAGCCTCGTTTTGGTGACCTCTTTGCTCCCTGTACACCTGGGCCTTTTTATGTTTGGCCTGGCCGAGCTCCTGCACCTTAGGTCTTTACACCAGCTTATGCCTTGCATAGAATGCCCCTCTTTTTTATTTTTTCCTTCCTTTCTCCCTCCTTCCCTTTTTTGTTTCTTTCCTTTTTCCTGGTACTGGTGATTAAACCCAGGGTGCCCATTCACTAGGCTCTATCTCCAGTCCTTTTCATTTTTTATTTCAAGATAGGATTTCATTAACTTGCTTAGGCAGGACTTGAACTGGGGATCTTCCAGTCTCAGTCTTTCCAGTCACTGGGGTTACATGCGTGCACCATGTGGCTGGATAGAACATCTCTCTTCTTTTTTTTCAAATATTTTTGTTAGATACTGTACAGTGATGTATGTGTTATAGTCTTTCAATTAAATAAATCTAAACTCATCTATGGAGCCAAGATAATATTAACTTTCAAACATTCATATACACAACAAACTCATTGACTCCCCCCAACTAGTACAGATACACATTTCATATTACTATGTGACTAATTCTTGCCCTTATAAAAGAGACTAACCATAAACTTCTTTCTAAAAGACAACTATTTTTGGTTCAGTGTCTAGTAGCTCCAGTTTGCAAAATCTTTCCCTCATTGTTCATTTAAGGGTCTAACCAGGTATGATCCTCAAGGCCCAACATGAAGTTATGAGATGATTCTTAGTCCTTTAATTCTAAAGTGCACAAGATGCTTAAATGGGCAAAGATATTAAAAACCAAGTGAGAATTTGAAGACAGCTGATCCTAGACTCTCAAGTATCGAGCTAATACCGTCACCCTGATCTTCACATAAAAACATCACTGAAATAAGCTGGGTGTCCACTTGAGAATGCCTCTTCCTGGTTTTCTCGTGATGGCTTAATCAAATCGTATCCCAGTGCCACCTCCTCTGAAGGATCTCTTTCGAACCAGCTCATTACTCTTTATCCCCCCATAATTTCCTGTCTGCTAATAGGTCCATTCTGTCTCCTGGTAGACTATACCCTTGAACTTAGTCTCTAATTCTGGAGCGACCTCACCGAACAGTCAGTGACGTTCCAGTTGGACAGCGCACAAGTATTGACCCCTACTCCGTTCTCTGCAGGTAGAAGGGAAACGGGTGGCAGCGTTCCCCGCGTTCCCGCTAGAGGGCGGTCCAGCCTAGTTTGGAGAAGATGCGGCATCAGAAGGCGCCTGCTGGGATTTCGCTGCGGTCGGTACCTTAACACCGCGAGGTCCTGCACTCTCTGAACTCCAATCCTATCATTTCCAGGGACTGCTGATGCCAGTCTCATGAACAGGCCAGTCTTCGAGTGAACCATGATTTCACTGGGTCCTACTATCAGTGTCTCTCTGCCGACACGTGGGCGTAGCGCGGAGTCCTAATGGGAGGGACCGCTATTCCACCGTGGTACAAATGGGAAAGCTGAGGGCACCGCGGGAAAGCGATGGGTCTCGCGTCATCGGATGCCAGGGGATCCTAGGCTGAATCTCAACTGGCGTCCGTCTACGGTCCAGCCCTTCGACACAGATCCAGCACAAAGTGTGGGTGGGACGCCCCAATCACCCACCCCGAAGAGCCGGAGGGGGCGGTGCTGCAAGGGGCGGTGTCCCTGCAGATTTGCCCCACCCCCATTGGCTGCGGCGCAGGGGGCGGGGCATGGCTGCCAGATGTTGGGGCGGCGGGGGCTGGAGCTTGGAGTCAGGCGAAGAGCGAGGGCGCCAGGCCGGCCAGCCGGGCCGTGTTTGCGTCGCTCCTCTGGGTCGAGGAGGCGCTGGCAGGCCCGGCGGGCGCTCTGGCACCGACATGCACAGCGCACGGCTGGACGGCTTCCTGAGCCAGCTCCGCCGGGAAATGGTGAGGCGTGGGAGTGGGTGTGGCACGGAGGACGCCTGTGGGGTGCCCGGTGCCGCCCAACCTGGGTGCCCACCCGAGTCGGGAGGGGGCGGGGCGGCCAGATGGCCATAGGTTTTAGACAGCTGAGTGAGTTGCTCTGGGCATCAGGTAACAGCCGCCCAGGCGGCCATGCTGTCGGTCCATGAGGGAGGAGGGTAGTCGGAGGGGACTTCTTTTGGGCAGTGCTGGGTGTGCCAAGGGCCTACAGAGGTTTGACGCCGCTGTGGACGCTCCCTACCACAACTTGCCTCCTTCTCTTACCCCTCACCTAGCAAGCACTCTGTCTCTCTCTCTGAAAGACACTTTGGGCTTTGAGTATCTTCAGCCCCCAACAGGCACAGGACATCCCTCCCCAAACCCAGGCAGGACGTATTTCCCAGTGCAGGCCCTGGTGGCGGGTGCCGACTTGCCCGGCTCTGCGTGCTGCAGCCTGCTGCACTGCCACCAGGTCTGCTTCACTGCCAGGGCACCCATCCCTGCCCTGTGCTCTCTTTCCACCCCACTGCCCGGGCCAGCAGTCCTTTCAAGTCCTCTGGACCCTCTGTTCCCAGAGCTGATCTGGCCAGGCACACAGAGGTGACAAGCAGTACCAGTCCGACTTCTGCTCTCTCTTCCCCTTCAGTTGTGTAACCGGAACACAGGCTCATCCCCATTGCCTGGCCCACTGCAGCCACCCCCCAAAACTGACCCAGGTATGCAGCCCAGCCACCAGCTTGGGGCCTCAGATTTCCTGGAAGAAGACTCTGTTTGCTGTGTGGAGGAAGAGGAGGAGGAAGCCTTGGTGACAGAAGACAAGGGTGCAGCCTTGGGGGGCCATAGGGAGCACAGTCTAGACTGGGACTCAGGTTTCTCGGAGGTGTCAGGCAGCACATGGCAAGAAGAAGAGTTGCCTGTACTCCAGCGCCCAGCACGCCAAGGACGGCTCCGTCAGAGTCAGCGGCTCTCAGTCAGTGGCCTCCCACTGTCCAACATGGCACCTGTAACCAGCGCCCCATCTGCACACCGTCCACGGCCCAAGTCCACCCCAGATGCCTGTTTGGAGCATTGGCAGGGACTGGAAGCAGAGGACTGGACAGCAGCCCTGCTGAACAGGGGTCGCAGTCGCCAGCCTCTGGTGCTAGGGGATAACTGCTTTGCTGACTTAGTTCACAACTGGATGGAGCTGCCTGAGGCAGCAGGCGAGGGGGGCGATGGAGGTGCACCCCGTACTCGTCCTCGCCCCCCTCAGTTCTTGCTTGGTCTGTCTGAGCAGCTGCGGCGCCAGCTGGCTAGGGCGCGGCGAGCTGCTATGGCAGGAAAGCGGCTCTCATGCCCACCTCGACCAGATCCTGAACTGCCTGCAGACGTCTCACGATTTGCAGCCCTTATGAACTGCCGCAGCCGCCAACCCATCATATGCAATGATGTCAGCTACCTCTGACCCTGCCCTCCAGCCTGGGACAATAAAAGCCTTTTTCTACACTGTTGATTCCATACTCCTGAAGCTCCAGGAGGCAGCTCCAGCCCCTCAAGGCACAGTCCAGGCAGGCAAATGTGAAGTCTTTTCTTTCCCTTCCAGGGTCTGTCTTGCCCATGTCACATGCATGTGTTCCACCGCCCTGTGTCCCTCTTCTCCACTCATGGCTTCCTTCAACAAGTTCTATTGAGTGACTGCTGTAGCCTCAGGATTCAGGGCTTTGCGCAGGGCTGCACGAAGCTGAGTGCAGGGTTTCTTCCAACAGCTGATAGTGCAGAGGTGGGAAGGCCATGTCGTCCTCCTCACCCTCACAGCTCAGCTCCAGCACCAGCACCCGCTGTCGTTCAGGCTCAGGCACCCAGCCTGTCACTTGCTGAACCAGTTCTGTCACCCTGGTATGGTATGAACTGAGGTGAATAGAGGAAAACAGCCAGCCTGGCATGAACTTGGGGGTGCTGGTGGCCCTCTAGAGCTCAAACCAGGAGCAGGAGTAGCTCAAGACAGGAAACATCTGAAACTATTTTAGGAGCAGCTGGCGGGCAGGCAGGAGGCAGGAAGTTGTAGGTCCCCTGGGAGTGGGCCATGAAAGGGGGCTGGGTAGGGTGTGGGGAGCCAGTGGGGGAGGCCCAGCAGGCAGCCCCTGAAGCAGCCCCTCCTCAGGCCTTTAGCTCTGCCCCACCCCCAGCCCATTTGCTAGCTCCATTTGGTCAAAGAATGCTTCGGGAAGGTGTAAGGGGCCCAGAGTGGGGTCAGGAGGAAGAATGGCTGTGTGCTCCCCGCTTCAACCTCTAGAGGCAGACAGGGCCATAGCCAGGTGCAGGCTCACCTGAGGGGCAAGCACTGGGCCTGACTTTCAGCAGAATCTTGGGCTGAATAGAGCAGGGCATGGTCATACAGCAGCATCGTCACCTTCAGCCCATGACGCTCCTAGAAAGACACAGGTCAGGGCTGGGGATTTAGCTCAGTGGCTTAAGCACCTGCCTGGCATGCGTGAGGTCGTGAGTTTGATCCCCGGTACCAAAAAAAAAAAAAGAAAGACACAGGTCAGATGCCTGCTGGGCTAGGCTGGGCAGAGCTGGGACAGAGTAGGGAAAGAGCACACCTGGAGATGGGCCAGCAGCAATTCCAGTGTCATCTCGGGCTGCCCAGCAGGCACCTTCAGGCGGTCCCAATGGGTCCACTCCAGGTGATGGAACTGGGGGTGTAAGTGGGGAGGAACTAGAGACTGCTCATCCAAGTTGCAACTCGTGTCCCAGTTCCTAGCAGCCTTTCTTAGGGGAGGAGCTGGACTACAGGCAGGAAGCTAAGCCAGGGAGTGGGGGGTGAAAGATGGAATCTAGGCCCGGGCTGGGGCCAGCACAGGAAATGGGGCTATGGGGCCCACACAGGGAAACAGATGATCCATCACGCAGGCCAGTTGCTGGGGGTGGGGGCAAGGGGGTGGTGCTTCCTGAGGAAGCAAGAGCCAGGCTTCTGTAGTCTCTGATAAAGCTGTGTGTTCCTCAAATGCAAGGCTAAGGGCTGGTGACACATCCTATTTGCCCATCCTTACGGGGCCTTCGACTATTCTTGTATACATTGGGGCCAAGGGCATAGTGACCACCAGGGCCCTTCTGGCCCAGAGATCCCAGTAGTGACACATGCTGTCCACAGAGGCCTCCGCTTCCTGTCATATTTCCTTCTTTTTTAGAAGTCACAAGGTTCTGGTGTCCAGAGCTGAGGACAGAAAGGTAGCCAGCAGCCAGAGTCCAGGACAGGGAGGTCTTGCCAGCCCCCTAGACAACACATTGGGGTTGAACTGAGACTAGGCTAGATGCAAGACGGGGGCTCCCTCCACCTCTGTTCCATGGACAAAGGCAGCCTGTGTGTTGCTTAGAGGTGGAGCACTTCACAAAGGGGCTCTGTCTCCTGTGTCCAGAGGGACCCCAGGGCTACCCAGCAAAACCCAGTGCTGGCCAGTGACCTCTGCCCTTTTCCCTGGGCATTCCTTCTGCCCCCTTTCCCTGGAGGAAATGGCAACTACGCCAGAGCCTGTACACACAATCAGAGGCGTTCCCAACCCTGTACTCACAGGAGCACACATGCGTGCAAGCCCAGGAACACCCATGTGTGTACCCACATGCACATCCATGCATATCCACACTGAGGAAGAGCCCTGCACAGTCATCTGGCACACAAATGTGCAAGCTTGTTACTTCCATGCCTACACACCAGAGATGCCCAGACTCTAGCAAACTTACGCCTGTGACCCAAGCACACATTATTGTGGGACTGCAGACCTTCGCACCTGGTGGCCAGCCTGGTGCCTTTTAACTCAGCCTTGAGGGGACACAGTCCAGGGCCCTGCAGGGAGAATCTGGACTCTTTCCAGGGCTGCAGCCCTGGTTCCCCTTTCCTACCTCCTCCTGCTTGCTAACAGCTCCCCACTCAGATGCTCCTGGGAAGGAGGGGGCTATAGGGATGTCTGGCTCCACTAATGAGTTAAAGCTGCAGCTCCCCCAGACCCTGGACTCTTTGTTTGTGGTGGGAGTAGGGGTGGGAGTATGTGGGGGAGTGGGGGAGTGGCTGATGGCTGCTTCCTGTGTCTGACAGGTCCCAGCCTGGCTTCCTAGCAGGAAAGGGGCCAGAGGGAAGCTTGAGGACTCCCCCACTGTCTGGGTTCTAGAGAGTGCCAAAAAGCTACAGTGGGCCTGGGCTTGTTTTTGTTTTTGTTTTTGTACTGGAAATTAAAGCCAGAGCTTCTACCAGCCCTTTTTATTTTATTTTGGAAAGGATCTCACTAAGTTGCTCAGGCTAGCTTGGAATTTGGGATACTCTTGCCTCAGCCTCCTTAGTAGTTGAGATGATAGGCATGTGCCACCACACCAGGCTTACAGTGGGGCCTGTTTGGGTGGGTTCAGAGAAAACCCAAGAGTAGGGGTAGTAGGGGTAAGGTGTCAAGGGCTTACCTTCTGGATGGCTGGGGCAGAAGGTGCTGAGCGTTCGAGACGGTTTTCAGCCAGGTCCAGGTAGGTATGCCGAAAGGCACCAACAAGTTGTGAGCCACCCACCAATTTGTACATCTCTAGGCCCAGCAGGCCTGCCACTGCTGCAGTGGTGGTGGCAATGGCTGGGATGATCTGGCTCATGATTCTCTTACTCTGACAAGGACAGGAGATCTGGGCTAGTCTACAATGTAGCACTAGAGTTTGGCCCCTATTTCTAGGCCTAAGCCCCAAGGGCTGGGGTTACCTGAGCATAGTCTGCTGGTTCTGAGATCCCGTAGTTCTGAGATCGCAGGCTAGCTGCTGCTCTCACAAAGTCCATGTGAAAGTTGCTGTCTTCATTCTTTAAGGCCCAGATGACAGTAGAGTGAACACCACAGCAGCACCCCTCACCATGGCCACTATATGCCATGGCTAGGCACAGTTCTGTCTGTGGCTGTTCACCTCTCCCCTTCACCACACGATGAGGCTGAGGCTCAAGGAGAGTGAGCTGTTTGTAGGGCCCCACTGGGAGGAGAACTGAGTCTATTCTCCTGTTCCTCACCTTCCCCCACAAGCTCCCTGGCCCAACTCCTTACCATCTGCACTTGGAATCCTACCTTGTCAAACACCAGGGGTTTCAAGGCAGGACCCTTTCTCCAGACTTCCAGGGATTCCTGTAGTTCTTTCAGCTGTTCAGAGTCTGCCAGGGGAATAGGTGCTGGGTGTCCTTTGTCTGTGTCCTGTGTTCTTTCTGGAACTTTGTACCTATTCTTGGTGTCTGCCAAGACTGTCATAGCTTCTTGATCAAACTCAAGGAGCCCACTGATTGATGCTACAGCCTTGCCTAGTCTGTGCGTGTGCTCACAACCATGTGGCCGTTCATGACTATACATCCCCCAGGGCTTTTATTCTAATACTTTCCCAAGAGAACTGGAATATGCAGTAGGCAGCAGGGAGAGGAGCTGGTGGCGGGGCCAGAAGAGGGGGCTAGAGAGAAGTGAGGTAAGTGGGCCTGAGAGATAGCAAGTTGGTTGTAGGCACCTGGGACCCTATCTTCTTTCTGCAGCACAGGCTGAAGACAGGATCAGCCTTTGAGTGCCAGGATGGGGGTAGGGCCAGGAATCTCACCAGATTCAGCTGTTTTCCTAGGGAAGATGGGGGCCACATGCGGGGGGTCAGTCTGTAGCAGCAACTTCAGCAGTGCCCTGAGTGCAGTTTGATCTAATGAGCCAGGTAGCCCGTGCATCTGGGCATACAGGTTGGCAGCTGCCAGTATGTAGAGGAGGTGTGTGTCCTGCAGCCAGAACAGGGCAGAAGCAGATACATGGGTCCAAAGGACCACGAACAAGCGGATGGAGTGGGGCCCACGGCCCATCTGTGGGTCTGCTGAGTGTTCGCTTCACATATGGACACCCATATGTGAGCGAACATGGCTCTCTCTCACCATCTGTACATCTGCATCACAAGGCTCCCCAGGGAACCCCCCACTCACTTGGCTGATGTCAAATTCCAGGGGCTGGGGACACTGTTTGGGACCTGACCAGAACGGAGTTCCATCCTCATGCACCTAGGGACACACAGGCTGCTAAGTTCAGTCTAGTCCCACCACGTCCTCAGCCGCTCAACCCCTAACCACCCACTTTATCAGGTGGGAAGAGCCTCAGTAGCCGTATGATGTCATCATAGAAGCGTAGTCGCCAGTAGCCAAGGGCCCACTCCACACAGTCTTGCCAGGTCTGTGGGTGCACCCGCAGGACACCCAGCAGCAGCTGCAGTGAGGTCAGCATCTGTGGCTCATTCACATCTGCCAAGGAAGTGGATGCCCTGCTGAGAGAGGAGAGAGCTGGAGGCTGAACCCTGGGCTCACAGCCCTGGACTTCCCTCTACCTCTGTTGGGGCCCTTACTGTTGGTAGCGGTTGATGGTCTCTGCAGGTAGTCGAAAGAGTTCCTCAAATTCATTCCGAGCCCACTGTGGGGGAAGAAGGACCATGAGCTATCAGAGGAGGCGTGAGTCTGCAGCCAAGTGCTGAGCTGGGTGGCATGGCACGTGCTTACCTGCAGGGTATGCTCATATGTGCCAGGGAAGTACCTCAGGGTGCAGACAGGGGTGGGGACATCCTCAGAAGCTTCAGCTGAGGTAGGACCTTTGTAAACCTCAGTCACGTGTGGCACAAACACCGAAGCACTGCCCTTAGCACCCTGTGTGCCCGCCTCTAGCAGTGGCTTCAGGTAGTGGATGCAGCGAGCAGCCAGGTAGTATCCTGGCAAGAGGGCAGAGGCTCAGAGTGGGACTGGCACAGACTTGGGTAAGGTGCTGAGCTCTGAGTTAAACACTCACGGGCCTTGAAACTGTCCACAGCAGCAACCACACCATTTACACGGGAGAAGAAGTTGTCTTCGTAGATGTCCTCTGTGGTATGATCCAGGACTCGGGTGTAAGCAATCACCTTTAAGTCTGGGTTCAGATCTTGGGTAGCTGCAGCAGCCACCTCTGCCTTGGGCTTCTGGATAAAAGGGAGAAAGACGTTGGGTAGAGGGGTATTACAGGAAGGCAGTCTAGGACACTAGTGTAAGAGGGGCTGGCACTTACACCAATGTCCTGGGGCCTGAAGAGGAACTGACGGCTAAGGTTGGAGTACTCTATGTGGTCCATGTCTACAACAGTCACGCTTCCACTAGCTCCAGCTCCCAGGCCCACTAGCGCAAAGCCTTTGAGTAGCTCACAGCCAATGGCACCAGCACCCACCTATTGTGAGAAGCAGCCTTAACCAGGGGCCTGAATTGGCCCTCCCAAATATATGCCCACCCTCACCCCACAGCTCACCAGGAGGTAGCGTTGGCGACTCAGTGTCTCCTGAAAACCAGCCCCAAACACTGCAATTTGTCCGTCATAGCGCCAATTTTTCTAGAGGACAGAGAGAGGAGTCTGTGACAATTGACAGCTTTTGCTGCATCTCCTTGTTTCGCTGAGATGTTAACCCAGGAACTCAGGATCATTCCTTATGCTTCTCCTCCAGCCTTGATTTTGGACAAGGCTTGCACCCCCACCCCAAGTCTCACCAAGGCACAGTCTTCAGGATTGGGAAGGAGTTTCTCATCTTCTGGAAGACAGTCGAGAGCATCAAAGTACAGCCACTGGTCCAGGGGCATAAACTTTCTGGAGATTGCCTAGGGGCCAACACTTCAGTATAAGGGTGTTTGTCAACACCTAAGCCCCTCAGATCCAGCTGAAGCCTGCACCTAGGTTGGTGAACCCTCTAAGGCTGGCACACACTGAGCCATGAGCCTCCCCACCCCATGCCCTTCCCCATCCGTGCCTACCTTCAGAACTTCCTGGGCAGCCACTGCCCCCAGAATGGCTGCCATGGGGCTCAGGACACCAGCACTACTCAGGGCCACTGTCCGCACCAGGGCTTCATCTAGTGGCTCTTCTTCTGCCCCCTTCAGTGGTCCCAGGTCCCGGGCAAGGGTTACCATGATCTCTGCATCCACCTGTAGGATGGGTCTCTGTGGGTACAGCATCCCCAGCCTAAGTTCCACCCTCAGTTCCACCCTCACACAAAGCCTTCAGGTGGCCAGCCATCCTGCTCCACAGAAGAGGAAGCAGAAGCCTATGAGAGAAGACCTGGCACAGTTACCAGCCTGGGTAGCACCACCAGAAGATGCCCAGCACAAGACAGAGGCCTAGAAGACTATCAATTTGGGTGCGACTTCCAGCTTGGCTAGGACAGAACTGAGATCACAAAGCTGTGTGCCTGGCACTTTCATAGCCCCAGTGTCTAGTCTAAAGATAGTAACTTTCAGCTGGATATAGGAGTATACACCTGTAATCTCAGTTACTTGGGAGACTGAGGCAGGAGGATTGCAAGTTTGAGGTCAACCTGGGCAACTTTACTGAGACCCTGTCTCAAAACAAAAACAAAGACAGAGAGAGAGAGAGAGAGAGAGAGAGAGAGAGAGAGAGAGAGAGCGCTGTGGCATACACCTGTAATACCAGCGCTCAGAAGGCTGAGGCAAGAGGATCATTGAGAGTTTGAGGTCAGCCTGGGCTATGTAGTGAGAGCCTGTCTAAGAAGAAAGGGGGGGGGGAGAAAGAAGAAGAAGGAGGAGGAGGAGGAGGAGGAGGAGGAGGAGGAGGAGGAGAGAAAAAGTGCCTTTCATGCCTAGCATGTGGTACAATACCCTAAATATCCTAGATTCGTTCTCCACTACAGCACCCCCCAAAAGATAATGGTTTTCATGTCTTTTTTCTGAGTGGATGTACTGCCTCTGGGTTCCAATGAATGGTCAGTCACAGAGGCAAGATTCCAGGTAGTCAGGCTGGAGGTGGTGCGATGGTTACTCACAGGATTCCAGGGCTGCAGGGGCCGACCATAGAGGTGCTGGAACTCGTGTAGCGCACGGAAGGCTTGATGCAGGCAGAGAGCACGGTGGACTTCCCAGGCACTTGGAGCCACAACACAGGGCTGGAGCAAGGCTCTTTCCAGGGGCTTCTGCAAAGGGCAGCTCAGCATCAGGTCTAGACACTGCCTGCCTCCCCCCACCTGCTGCACAAGTGCTCCCCCTCCAGATGCACACGACTCACATGTCTCACAGTCTCAGGTCTCTTGACTTTGGTGACAGTCCCACCACATAAGTAAGGGGAAAAAGTTGATGTATCCTCGATTTCCAAGGACCGATCCTCTGGGAGAGATCCAGCCTATAGTTAGGACCCCTGAACCTGAGTGGTTTTCAATGCCATCCTGCTTTGTGTAGTGTGTGTCCTACACCTTGCTACACCCTGGCGAAGATGAAGGGGAACCTAGCTCCAAGGACTGGACATGTGCACCCCCACGGGGATGGAGAGATCAGCTTACTCTGCACGCGGATGGGTTGGGGAGAACAGCCATTGAGCTCAACCATGCCCTCAATGCCTGAGAAAGTCACCAAGTCCCCGTCACAGAAAGAGAGCGCCTTATCTTCTCCTCTCAGAGTGAGGATACCAGGTGAGCCCTGGGTGAGAGGTGGCTTGGCTTAGGGGTGCCAGTACCTGCCTTTCATAGGCCCTGGCAACCCTTCTCTGGCCAGCAGGTAAATTCCCATATCCTCGAACTTACCTGAGTGATGTGTTGGATGTCAGCCAACAGAGGTTCCTCCTCTGTAGGATCATTTACTATGAACTCATCACCAAAGTCACAGAATACCTGCCTAGTGTGAAGTGGCAGGGGTCACTGAGATGGTTCATAGATTGTGATTAAGGATAGGGAACACTAGGACAGGGCCAGCGGGCTCAAACTGAGAGAAAAGAGAGAACTATAAACTACAGTTTAGGGGTGGGGGTTAGTACAGCAGGCTAGGGTGGAAGAACTTGAGGGGTAGAACTGGTGACCAGAATTCAAAGGGAGGATGGGACAGGCCTGAGGCTGGGTAGGGGGGCACTGGATCAAACTCACAGCTGGAGACAGCATGTGAACAAAGGCTGGCTAAGATGTGCTGGGCTGGGCAGCCAGGCTTACCCTACGAGGCCTCGAGTGTCAGCCACTATAAAGCAGACTCCATGTTTGTGGCACAAGGCGCCCATTGTCAGCTGATCCTCCAGCTTTGAGGAGGTCAGCACCACCACCTAGGTGAACGTCGAAATTAGTGGGGCCAGAGCCACTGCCCAGCAGTCCCTGCCATGGACTGGAGGTGGGGGGAGCTGGCCTGGGGCTGGGACCAGGGAAAGCACCTGGAACTTCAGCAGTAGGTCCTCGGTGATGTCACTGGCATGGACAAAGACCTGGACAGCTTCATTGAGTTGAGCCAAACGTTTTTGAGAGGCCTCAGCCCTGCTCTTTCCCAAGTCCTTCTCTGACAGCAAAAACTAGGGAGAGACCCAGTACAGTGTGAGCAGACTCCCCTGGTCCTGACCCCACTCTGATTTCAGAACTGAAAGCCACCCAGGACCCTTACCTGAGCAGCCAGGTCAGACCAGCAGGTAGGATGGGGATCGTGCAAGGTGAGGCTGCCTACACCCATCAGGACCAAGTTCTTGGCCACCTCAGCCCCTAGGCCCTGTAGGCCTGACAGCAGGACCTTAGCTTCCTGAATTCTCTGCATAGCAGGTAGACCCAGCACAAGCCTGTGAATGGGCAGCAGATGGGCAAGCAGTTGAGCCCAAAAATCTGAAGGCCACCCGCTTCCTCCCCCACCACGAGGCTCACAGCTGCCTGGAGTACAGCTCCTTGTCCAGCCACTTGGAAGGTTCCGGGACGGCCATCCTGAGGCCTGGGGCTTCGACAGCCGCTGCCGTGCTCACAGCTCCAGCTCTATGGAAGAAGAGGCACCTGCAGAGGTTGCAAGCTGCTACAGACAGGCACCCAAGCCAGAGAGAGAAGGGCCTTTCCTGGTTCCTGTGTCATTTCGAGGGAAATCAAAAGTGAAAGCAAAACTAGACTGTGAAACTAGCCAGTTCTGAAACCTGGCTCCCCATCTGCACAAAGGTCAGCTCTTAGCCGGTGGAATGGGGTCTCTCCCAGGGAGGGACGAGTCCCAGACTGCAAAGCAGTTCTGAGTTACCTGGGGAGGGGGGGATGGACATGGAGCAGCCAAAATCATGTGTCCTGATTTTTTCTTTAAACTTTTGTTTTGGGGCAACCCGCTGCTTGGGACCCCTTCTGTCTCTCTTCAGACAGAGGCTTTCTTTCTCTCAATAAATATATTCTGCTCTTAACTTCCGCTGTTCCTAAAATTCATTCATCGGTTTTAGAAAACACAAGCTCGCGGACATAGTAGGTCAGGAGTTTCATTCCCCTATATCACCATCCCCATAAAAAAGTAAAGCAAAAAATTTCAGTGATTTGACTGAAAATAAAGACTACAAAAATGGCACTGCATCTTTAAATTCTTTAGTAAAATAAAACAAAAACAAAACAAAAAAACTTTTGTTTTGAAATATTTGCAGACTCAAAAGAAGTTGCAAAAAATAGTAGAGAGAGTTCCCAAGTGTCCTTCCCAGGCTTGTCTTTTTGTCTTCTTAGGTACTTGTGGCCAGGTTTCTGGGGAATAGACCACAGCTCCCCACAAAACTCCATGGAAGCTGCCATGGGGGTTGTTGTGGTGGTTTGTTTTTGTAGCAGGGGAATGGAACCCAGCAGCTTTGCACTGACCTACATCTCCAGCCCTTCCATTTTTTAAAGAAAATTATTTTGGAACAAAATCTCACTAAATTACTAAGTTACCTAGCCTGGGCTCTAACTTGTGATTCTCCTGCCTCAGCCTTGTTGAGTGCTGGGATTACAGGCATGAGCTACCATGTCCAACCATAACTTTTTTTTTTTTAAACTCAAGTGAAATTCATATAACAAAATAAGCCATTTTTAGGGGTTGAAGATATAGTTCAGTGGTAGAGCTGGCATGTATGAGGTCCTGGGTTCAATCTCTGGCATCATTATAAAAAAAATTAAAAATGCATAATTTAGTAGCATTGGCCAGGTGTGGTGATGCACACCTATAATTCCAGCACTCAGGAGGCTGAGGCAGAAGGACTGCTGCAAGTTTTTTTTTAAATTTTATTTTAAAAGGGAGTAAAATTAAACACAACATAACAGAAGAGAATGGGAAATAAGAAAGCATAAATTTCAAAGCCAGACAACCAGAGATCTTCACTATCTGTCATATTGTCTCTTGTTTTCTTCCAAATGGTTGTCCTTATCCTTGCATATGGAGAGCTCATACTAAATAACATAGCCAATCTTTTTGCAAGATGTGTAGTTCACTGGCTCCCACTTGCTAGGCAGGGGGGAGGGGCAGGGGGAACATGGGATGGGGGACAGGACATCATGAGATGTCTGATTTTCAGCCCACATGCAGGCAGGATCACAGTCGCCCCCCAGAGATGGGAAGAGTTCCTTGTTCTCCCGGCACCCCAAGTCAACCCCACAGTGCAGGTCCCAATGCGCCAGGGTCTCTCTCCTTCGGGCTGCTGAAAGTCTGCCACACTCTCAGCTGCCCCCCAGAGAGAGGAGGAGTTCGTTGTTCTCCTGGCACCCTGAGTCAACCGCACGGTGCAGGTCCCAAGGCGCCAGGGTCTCTCCCCTGCAGGCCCCCTAAAGTCCACCATGCTCACCTGCTATTTCTTTCTGATGAATTGACCATTTCATTTCCAAAGTTCTGAAATGGCCAACAGACCACAGAAAGAATTCTCTTTAGGCTCCTGTTTGAAACCAGCAGCTACAGTGATCTGCTGGCCTTGCTTCAGGGCCACGACTGCTGCAAGTTTAAAGCTAGCCTGGGCTACAAAGTAAATTCAAGGTCTTCACACTGTATGCAGGCTACTTGCCTAGGGTGGGTGTAGTGCTCACACCCTTAGTCCTAGCCAGAATTATACCAAACCAATCAGCAGACTGATTTACTAATCACACACTCTAGATTCAGCCACCTCTGAGAAAGGACATCTAGACACAAACCATAATACTGGATCACATGGTAATTCTGTATTTAACCTTTTGAAAAACAATCAAAATTTTCACAGCAGCTGCAACCTTTTATATTTCCACTAACAATCACAGAAATTTCTATTTCTCTGTGTCTGTGTCCTTTTTCTAATTCTACTCATCTACCCAGTGTGACGAGGTAGGCCACTGGGGTCTTTGCTGTCAATCAATAAACATTATTGAATGTGTCAGATGTACCAGGTATAGAAGCCAGGGCCAAATTCTGAAGTAGGGTGCTATTTTTAATTGACATAAAACAAGGAAATTCAACTTTCATCATCTACTCTTTTATTTGTTTTTATTTTTGTTTTTAGACAGGACTTGGCTTTGTACCCCAGACAGGCCTCAACCTCTTGATTCTCCTCTTTTGGCCTCTGCAGTGCTAGAATTAAAGGTATAAACCACCACACCCAGCTCTATTCTTTTCTTTCTTTCTTTTCTTTCTTTCTTTCTTTCTTTCTTTTTTTTTTTTTTTTTTTTTTTTTTTTTTTTTTTTTTTTTTTTTTTTTTTTTTTTTTTTTTTTTTTTTTTTTTTTTTTTTTTTTT
>PVJX010023752.1:0-23411 GCA_004027295.1 Dolichotis patagonum | reverse complement strand
GGTTTGATTATTACTTGCTTTTGAAGTCTTAAAATATCTCCAATGCTTCGTTTTTATTAATGTTATACACTGCTGAGACACCATGGTAACCATTGTAGATCACCTTGTATTGTGGTTTTATGTGACTTTTCTGCCTCATGCTTTTCTAGGAATTGTTTTGTTTTATCTTGCTTTGTTTTGTTTTTCCTGCTAATACAGAAATGATAGATATACAAGTAGAGACTCATGCATGTGTAGAGCTTATAAACAGTGTACGAGAACCAACTATGTAACACATGTTGAAATGAACAACTACTTTGAAGAAAAAGAGACACTAAATACCTAGTGCTGATTCCATAATGTCATGATGTGAAGTCCAGCAAAACTATCACTTTTTGTTCAAAGTGATCTTAGCTTGCTTTGCCTTGTTTAAGTTCAATACACATTAAGGTATGGACAGCTGTTTTGAGAATGAGAGACACTATGACGGCCATTCTTGGCTTCCCTAATGTCTGGTCTTGAAGACCTGAAATGCCCTCCTCATCCTGCTCAGATCAATTCCATACTAGGTTGTTTCATGTGAATTCCCTGTATGTGACAATATGGACAACTATTTGGAATAAAACAAGAGTCAATATGATAGAGAGTGACTATTTCCAATTGCCTAGTTTTGAAATTTTTGTCTCTTACATTGCTTTCTTGTGATCCGCTTTGCTCTGTTTTGTTGTGTTTAATTCTACCCTTTTGATATAATTGCATGTATATTTGCATGGGTAAGATGGATGACCATATTGCTGTTTTTGTCAGATCGTGGAGCAGAACTGTTAACAGTCTCACTGTTTGAATGTCTACTTTACATGTTTTAACTTTGTAATTTGAACAACTATTTCCAAGAAGTCAGCATGTAATTTGTCAAGCAATAATTTCTTAGGTTTTTTTTTTGTTGTTGTTCTTTTCCTTTTTTCCTTGGAATACTGTATTGTTGCTACCCTCTATTCTGTTTTGTTTTTTTCTCTTTAAATAAAATTATTAAAAAAAAAAAGATACACTCTCATAATGACACTGTTAGAGAGTGGAGATTATTAAAAGATCAACCATCTAGATTCTATCTAAGGCCTTGGTTCAATCCTTAGTACCCCAAATAATAATAATAGTTAGCAGAGCTAATCTTGTGAACATATTATAAGGCTCTCTGAAATACTGAGTTATTTCAGATGATTACTCATTAGATTTTTCTTCATGGAAAGGTCTGTACCACTAGTTCTAGAATACTTACATTAGACAGAAGTATAGGAGAAGGCAGGCATGGCAGAACAAACCTGTAATTCCAGCACTGTGGGAGGCCGAGACAGGAAGACTGCCAGGTTTGAGCCCAGCCTGGGCAAGTTAATACCTTAACAAGACTCTAAAAGTTAAAAAAGAAAAAAAAAAAAAAAAAAAAAAAAGGCAAGGGTTGGGGTGGGGAGGAGAGCCTCACTGTGAAAGCCATGGGTTCAATTCCAATATGGCCAAATGAAACAAAATTTTAAAAAGTGAGAGGGGACTCAGTCCACACATGCAATCAGTCTAAGTAGCCTCAGCAGACTAGTAAATTTATATCTTTGAATTCAGCAATTAAAATTCTATGGCTCTCAGAGCTAGGGATTTAGCGTAGTGATTCAAGCACTTGTCTGGTAAGCACAAGGTTGTGAGTTTGATTTCTGGCACAAAAATAAATAAATAAATAAATAAATAAATAAAATTAAAAAAACAAAACTCTATGGTTTTAAATTACTTATACTCCTTTTCACTGATGCAGATGATGGCAAATTGTTCTGACAAATGAGCAAAAATATGAATTATAATTTCTCCAAAAACATCTCTTTTATGTTGATGAGAAAATCAGTTGTGATACTATTTCTTCTCCACTCTTAAGTTCTACAGCAAAATCAACAAAGGAGTTCAAGTTTGATGTTATACAACATTAATACAAATCAACTACGTTCTCAAATTGCCATTTTTAAACAGTACCTCAGTATATTACCTTGCTTCTGAGCATCTCAGATTCTTGCTTGGACTCACTGATATTTGCTACTCATACATACAGTTGGGTAACAATATTATTCACATTTTACTAGATGCAAATACGGGACAACAGGAGTAATACCCAATTAAATACAGCTAACATCCAGCAAGAAGGAAATCTAGAAGTCTAGATACCTTGACAAATGTGATTACCACTGGTTATATTTTCTGTCTCATCCTGCTCTTAAATATTAAAAAGTAAACTGAAGAGTAGAGTCTAATCAAGTGCTAACTCTTATAGAAGTGATACCTGGAAGCAACTGAACAACCTGAAATTCTCCTTCAAACTGAACACAACTAACACTTGACAATAAAAGAAAGTGACCAATTTCCTGGAATTTTTCTTCTCAAACCAACTTGGAGAATAATCCATAGTATAAAATTACAAGTACAGTTATTTCTTCATGTACAATAATGGGAAATGTAGGAATCAAAATTGTACTGCACAAATATGGTTGTAAAGAAAAGAAAGTTACTGTTTTAAGAACTAGTAAGAGCTGGGTGTGGTGGCACACGCCTATAATCTCAGCATTTGGGAGGTTGAGGCAGGAGGACTACCTTGAGTTTGAGGCCAGCCTACAAAGTGAGTTCAAGGCCAGCTTGAGTTGCATAGTGAGAACCAGTCTAAAAAAAAAAAAACTGCTAGGAAATGCCTAAACTGCATGCAGAACTTCAAAACCAAAGATGTCACTAATTTTATTTCCTAGGTGGTCATTTTCTTCTGCCAATTTACCTCTAAAGCATGAAGGAAATGACAGTGTGGGTTAAATCATCTATTAAGACAAAAAGAATGTACAAATAATGGAGATTCAAGCTCACAGGGGAGCAAATAAGAAGTGGGAAATTTAGAATGACACAATGTCAAAATGCCATTTTTTAAAAGTCTTCCATTTTGCTGTAATTATTACTACCACTACTATAACTTCCACTTCTGCTACCAATTGTAAAACACAGCACTTTCAGTAGGTTGCAAGCATACAGACTAATAGTCTCATCAACTAGTCTTCTATCTTAATGACCATGGTGATTTACATGTTCAGAAAATATCTGCACTTCAGTGATAAATCTGTAAGTGGGTCTTTGTTATGGCTTACGTCTAGATGTTCCCTGAAGCCTCACGCTTCAGCAACTATATTTTGAAGGATGCTGTTCCTCACCTTGTAAGACAAAGCACTTAAACATCAGAGATCTCCGAACTTCTAGAGTTTAAAATTTTTCAGGTAAAGCTTGATGGAATCAAGGTTTTTATGAAGTACACAGATAAGCAATTAAAAATCCTATATTGTGCTCTACAATTGATTTCTACAAGTTTCCAGCAGGCATAACAGAATAAGGTTTTATTTCTTTATTTTTTGGTACTGGGGATTGAACTCATGACCTCACACTTGCCAGGCAGGCGCTTCCTCCACTGAGCTAAATCAAAACCTGGCCCCTAAGTTTTTATTTTTTAAGTTCCAAGAAATCTTGAGGGTCTCAACTGTTGAAAAGGTTTGCTTTTCCCAATAATAATTCTGTCAGTTCCTCCAAAGTTGTCTGGATAGGACAGTTAGCCTACCTTTCACAAACCTCAGTATAAGACTGATTTCAAGACCTATCTTAATTTCCATAGCCATCTCTCACTAGCCTGGAATTAGTTCTCAAACATCTGAGACAAACTCAACAGTTTTTTAAAAATTCTTCACTACTCACTGCCCTTTGGAGTCTTAAAAAATTCTATACACCAAGAAACACTGGGCATTTAGCTCAGCGGCATAAGCGCCTGCTTTGCAAGTGCACAGTCGTGAGTTTGATCCTCAGCACCAAAAAGAAAAAAAAGAAAAGAAAGCAATTCAATTCAGTGGGCCCCAAAATTAAAACTTTTAAGACAGGTGTCGTGGGCTGGGGATTTAGCTCAGCGGCATAAGCCCCTGCCTTGCAAGCACGCAGTCGTGAGTTCAATCCCCCGTATCAAAAAAAAAAAAAAAAAAAGGACAGGTGTCGTGATCTACGCCCACAATACTAGTTCTTTGGGAGAATGAGGAACAAGATCACAAATTTGAGTGCAGGCTGAGCAACTCAGCAAGACAGTCTCAAAAAGGCCTGAGCTCAGTGGTAAGAGTGCTTGCCCAGCATGTGTGAAGCTCTGGAATCCTAGCTCCATCACTGTACAAGGCAGGAAGGCAATCAAAAACTTTTGAGGGCTGTGCTGTTAAAACTCAAGTTAAGTTTTGAATTACACTAAAATTAATACAGAAAAAATTCCTGAGCAGCTGGACAGTGAGGAGTAGGAAATACATAAATTTTAAAACTCTGGGTCTGGGTATGGTGGTACATGCCAATAATCCTAATATTCAGGAGGCTGAGGCAGGAGGACTGCCATGAGTTCAAAATCAGCCTACACTATATAACAGGATCCTGTCTCAAAATAATAATATTGCAAAAAAAAAAGTTGTCTTATTTCATATGTGGTAACACTAATTCCAATTCAGATGTATAAAAAATTTTCAGATGGATGTTCTCTTAGCCACTGTAAAACACTGAATGCTTCTCCTCTCCATCCACCCTGCCCGCCTTGCATCAAAGCATAGAAACAAATAGATCAGTGCTAATCAAATGTTCTGTCTCTAACCTTTTTGTAACAACTTTTTTTTTTTGGTGCCGGGGATCGAACTCATGACCTCGTGTTTGCCAAGCAGGCTTAACGCCACTGAGCTAAACCCCCGGCCCCAGTAACAATCTTTATCATAAAACCACAGCACTGAAAAATCTGTTGCTCTTCACTCATTAACCTTTATACAAATGAGAATTAAATGTGCCAGGTTCTTTTTAAACCAACTTATGGATTTATAATCTACTTCATTTCTAAGTATTTCTGCCTCCAAACAGTTGTTACAATTATGACAAGGTAGCTCTAAGTGCTATGCTTGTGAAGAGACTACTTAATTATACACTTACAGTGTATTCTGGTCTGATGAAAAGTCATTTAAAAAAAATAAAATTATAAAATATAACGCATTTACAGTGCACTCACATATAATAATGCAACTTGACAATTTTCTGCTAAGCAAACACCCAGCTATTACCTCCAGGTTACGAAGTAAAATCCTGAAGATGGCAGAGCAGTAAGCAGCAGAGAACATAGCCTGAGAGTCACCATCCAGATACTGGAATATAGCATAGTAAGACAGGAAAGAAAGAAGTGGGTCCCCTGGATCCAAGAATCTGAAGTGTAAATTGAAGCCCACAGAGAGGGTAAAAAGAAAAATTTCAATGAAGAAGAAGACAGTGGCTAGCAGTGCCTTTTCCCTGGACAGGAGTCACCTGCACAAGAGGAGCTGTTTGAACCTGGGAATGCATGCTCATGGTGATGGTAACAGTTGGCAACCTCAGGGGCCTCTGCAGAAAGATGCAGCAGTGTAGGGGAGCAGTGGACCAGGAGGACTGCACTGGCTGGTGGTGAGTGCAGAGAACTCGGTCCTTCCACAGGGAAAGAGCAATTAGTCGGGAGCTATTTCGGAGACTAAGCTCAGAATCAGAACTGCTGCCGGCTTCCTCTAGCAGCTTCTAACTGGGCGCAGACCTGTGGAAATTGCTTGCACTGAGACAAGCCCAGTGAGTCTAGTCTCAGGAGGCCTGCTGAGGTTATCCACTACTCCGCCATAAAGCAGCTGCTAGCTTACTAGGACAGAACGGCACAATTTGGGACTTGTCTCCACATGTTGTCTACTAGTGAAATCAGAGAATCATGGAAGTGGACTATTTGTTTTTCTTTTTTTCTTTTCTCTTTCTCCTTCATTGTTATAATATATATGAGTGTGAATGTGGTTCCTAACCTCTTTGTGGGTGTTTTGTTCTGTTCTTCCTTTTATCTCTTCCATTTCTCTTTTCCTTCAGTCTTCTGCACCAGTTTCTCCAAGTTGGCATGATTCAGCTTTGTCCTACCACCTTACTACTAATCTCTTTCTCTTCTTCCACTTCTCAATTTTCTACTTAATCCATTTTAAATTTTAACTCCAAGGGCAAAATTGACACATTATACACTGCATATAATTATCTGGTTTGCTATACATTTTGCTATATAATCACAAATCTAGTTCATATGGTTAAAAGTTGCAAATTAAGGGCTAGCTCAGTTATGTTGTTTTCTATGCTGTTAGACACTATGGGTACCATTACAGCCAAAACTGACATAACTGTTCTAAACAGATGTTGGTCCTGATAATCCATGACTAAGATTAACTAAAAGTCACAGAGAATACAGTGGCACAGTGCCAAAGAAGCAGAGACTAGGCCAAATAAGCAACAACTTCTCATCTCTAACAAACTCAAGAGGTAAGATCTTCCAACAGACTCAGAACCCAAAAACAGCTACACCTGGAAGATACCTTGGAGACATAATCACCTAAAGGTCCTAAATACTACCAATAAAGCAACTCACCATAGGCAACTTATAAGCATCACACCAGAAATTAAACTTAAAAAAAAAAAAAAGAAAAGAAAATAAAGAAATAAGCAAGACACTTAACCAAAATGCAAACTCAGACATCCAGTACACCAAAGGCAAATCCAGGGGCCAAATAGGTAGGACAATCCAAAAGCCCCCCACCAGGTCTCTCTCAAGTGGAAACAATAAAGCAATTGAGTAAGGCACTGGAAAAAAATGAAATCAGAAATAATCTCTCAGATAACTAGAGATGTTCAAAATACACACCATGATTAGTGACATTAAAGCGGATACAAACAAAAAAATACACAAGCTTCAGAAAATTATGGAAGTTCAACATAAAGAAGTGGAATCCATAAAGCAGATTTAAGCAGATATCCAGGAGAATAAAAACTCCATTGAAAACTTTCGAAGCAGATTAGGCCACTGTGAGGACAAGATCTCAGATACTGAAGACAGGCTTGCAGAAAGCAACCAGGAAAAGAAAGATTTCTCACAAATAGTGAGGGACTATGAGAAATCAATCCAACAGCTGCTAGATGAGACAAAGAAGAGTAACTCAAGATTAACTGAAGTTAATACAGAAGCAGGAGATACCACAAATGACATTAAAAAATGTCACAGACATCATGACAGAAAACTTTCATGGTACAACAAATTTGACATGCGGATAAATGAGACATATAGAATGCCAATTACCAATAAGCAAAAAAATCTACAGCCACACATATCATAGTAAAGATTCCAGAATTCAACACAATAGAATCCTAAAAGATGTTAGAGAAAAGAAACAAATCACCTATAAAGGAAAGCCCATCAGAATTACAGCTGACTTCTCAGCACAAACTCTCAAGTCAAGGAGCGCAAAACTTGTCCTTCAAATCTGATGGAAAACAAGATACTTCCATGACAAAGAACATCTGAGGAAATTTATGCATATCAAACCAGCATGCCAAAATGCTCTGAAGGTCATTCTAGAAAGAGATAATAAGGACTATGGCTCCAGGAACCCCTACAGAAGGAATCTACCAGAGAAGGCAAACAATTAGAGGGGGAAAAAAGGGAACAACCAACAACGGGAAAATAACATGATAAGGATAAGTCAATACATATCAATTATAACCATCAATGTTAAGGGTCTCAATTTATCAGTCAAAAGACACAGACTGGCAGAATAGACCAAGAAGCAAGATCCAAACCAGGCATGGTAGCACACTCCTGTAATCCCAGCACTCAGGAGGCTGAAGCAGGAGGATAGTTGCAAGTTCAAGACCAGCCTAGGCTACAAGTGAGCCCAAGGCCAGCCTGAACCACATAGTGAGATCTGTCTCAAAAAGACGACGACGACGACGACGACGACAAAGAAGAAGAAGAAGAAGAAGAAGAAGAAGAAGAAGAAGAAGAAGAAGAAGAAGAAGAAGGAAGAAGAAGAAGAAAGAAGAAGAAGAATCATCCTCCTTGGTAAAGCATTGCTACAGCAAAATAATACCCTGAAAATTTAAGGTCTCTTAAATCATGATTAAAAACAAAAGTAATATCCACAGTATTGTTTTTCACACTGACTTTAAAAACTGGTTCAGAGTACATACTGTATATTAGAACTTGCTTGTAAAGTGAAGTGTAAAGACGGGATGTAAAGCCTCTTTCATGAAAATCTTGGCATAGTAGATAAAAATAAAGTTGATAATTACAAAAAGAAGAAGAAGAAGAAGAAGAAGAGGAGGAGGAGGAGGGGGAAGAGAAGGAGGAAGAGGAAGAAGAAGAGAAGGAAGTAGCAACAGCAAGATCCAACAATATGCTGCATACAAGAAACACATTTAATTCAAAAAGAAATTCACAGACTGAAAGTCAAAGGATGGAAAACAATAATCCATGTGACAGGAACCCAGAAAAAGCAGGGGTAGCTATTTTTTTTAAAAATCGGTACCGGAGATCAAACTCAGGACCGCAAGCTTGCAAGGCAGGCACTTATACTGCTGAGCTAAAGCCCCAGCCCCAGGGGTAGCTATTCTATTTGAAAATAAAATAAATCTCAGGCCAAGATTGATTAAGAGAGATAAAGAAAGTCACTATATCCTCGTAAAGTGAACAATGCAAGAAGAGATAACAATCATAAACATATCTGCAACAAATACTATATAAAAAAATTCCTAATGGACATTAAAAATCAAATAAGCGTTCATACAATTGTATTGGGAGACCTCAATATCCCACTGTCACATAAAGACAGATCAACTAGAAAAAAAATCAATAATGAAATAGTAGAACTAAATCAAACTTTGGAGGGGGTGCCAGGGATCAAACTCATGACCTTGCATTTGCCAGGCAGGTGCTTGTGCTGCTGAGCTAAACCCCTGGCCCTAGATCAAACTTTTGAACAAATGGACCTAGTAAATGTCTATAGCATGTTCCACCCCACATCAGAATGCACATTCTTCACAGCTGCACATGGGACATTCTCCAAAATAGTCCAATACTGGCTCATAGAATATGCTTAAGTAAATGCAAAGGAATTCAAATTATCCCATACATACTATCAGACCAACAAAATTGGAAATCCATGCCAAAGGAAACCACAAGAACTTCATAAACACATGGAAATTAAACAATACCCTATTGAATTACCAATCACGGAAGAAATTAGACAGTTTCTACAGTTGCACAATAATGACAATACAACATACCAGAACCTGTGGGACACAATGAAAGCATTCTTAAGAAGGAAATTTACAGCAGTAAATACCATCAGGAAAATAGAGCAAGTGCATATGAGCAACTTAATGTTGAACCTCGAACTTATAAAAAAGGAAGAGCAGGTTAAGCCAAAGCTTGTGCAAGGGAGGAAATTATAAAGATTAGAGCAGAAATTAACACACTAGAGACTAAAAAAATAATACAAAGAATCAACAAATTGAAGAGTTGGTTCTTTGAAAGATTAAATAAAACTGACAAACCTTTAGCCGACCTTATCAAAAAAAGGAAAGAAAAAACTCAAACACATGCAATTAGGAATGAAAAGGGCAAAATCACAATAGATCCTGAAGAAGTCCAGAAAATCATCTACACCTACTTTGAAAACTTATATTCTAGAAAGATGGAAAAATACAGAATAGACAGATTCCTGACACATATGAATTACCAAAGCTGAATCAAGACCATGTAAAAATCCTAAATAAGCCAGTATCAATAAATGAAATTGAAGATGTAGTTAAAAACTTATCAACAAAGAAAGTCCAGGCCCTGATGGATTCACTGCTGAATTCTACAAGAAATTTAGTGAAGACCTAACACCATTACTTCTCAAACTCTTTAATGAAATTGAAAGGGAAGCAACACTCCCAGATTTATTCCTGGAAGCAAGCATTACTCTATTCCAAAACCAGAGAAGGACCCAACTAAGAAAGAGAATTACAGGCCAATCTCACTAATGCACATTGATGCAAAAATTCTCAGTAACATATTGGAAAACAGACTTCAGCAAGTCATCAAAAAGATTGTACACCATGATCAAGTGGGATTCATCCCATGGATACAAGGATCGTTCAACATATGTAAATCCATAAATGTAATACACCATATTAACAGAGGCAAGGAAAAAAATCATGATCATCTCAATAGATGCAGAAAAAGCTTTTGACAAAGTCCAGCACCCATTCATGATAAAAACCCTATAGAAAACTGAAATCAATGGTCTTTATCTCAATCTGATATAAGCCATCTACACTAAACGAACAGCCAACATCATACTAAATGGACACAAACTGAAAGCTTTCACTTTAAAATCAGGAGTAAGACAAAGATGTCCATTCTCTCCATTCTTATTCAACATAGTCTTGGAAACTTTAGCTGGAACAATTAGACAAGAGAAAGAAATAAAAAGAATAAAGATAGGAAAAGAAGTTAAAATAATGTTATTTGCAGATGACTTGATAATCTACTTGGAATACCCCAGCTGGGGATTCACCTCAGTGGCACACCACATACCTGGCCAAGTGCAAGGTCCTGCGTTCCATTCCCAGTTCCAAAAAAAAAAAAAAAAAAAAAAAAAAAAAAAAAAAAAAAAAAAAAAAAAAAAAAAAAAACAACCAACCAACCAAACAAACAAACAAAAAAAGCTGGCTGTGGTGGAGCACCCCTATAATTCCAGCACTCAGGAGGCTGAGGCAGGAAGATTGTTGTGAGTTTGAGGACAGTCTGGGCTACAAAGTGAGCTCAAGTACATCCTGAACTGCATAGCAAGACCTCTCCCCCCAAAAATGGTTTAATAAACACTAATATTGGGCTGGGTGTGATGGTGCACTCCTGTAATGCTAGCACTCAAGAGGCTGTGGCAGGAGGATTGTCAAAAGTCTGAAATCACCCTGGGCTACAAAGTAAGCCCAAGGCCAGCCTGAATTGCATACCGAAATTCTGTCTCAGAAAGACAAAACAAAACAAAACAAACAAACAAAACCCCAAAAACACTCCTCTAAAAGACTTCTAGATCTAAGAAGCAAATTCAGTAACACAGCTGGTTACAAAGTCAACCCTCAAAAATTAACAGCCTTCCTGTATAAGAATAACAAACACACTGAGACAGAAATAAGGAAACTATACCTTCTACAATAGCATCCAAAAAAGGAAATACCTAGGAATCAATCTAACAAAGGATGTAAAAGACCTCTACACTGAAAACTACAGTACTCTGAAAAAGGAGATCAAAAAGGATACTAGAAAATGGAGAGATATCCTGTGTTTTTGGGGAGGAAGAACCAATATAGTGAAGATGGCCATATTTCCAAAACTGTTATACAGATTCAGTGCAATCCCAAGCAAAATTCCAATAGCATATCTCACAGAATACAACAATCCTAAAATTCATCTGGAACCAGAAGAGACTTAGAATAGCAAAGGCAATCCTGGGCAACAAATACAAGACAGGAGGCATCACAATCCCTAACTTGAGATTATACTATAAAGCTACTGTGATAAAAACAGTGTGGTACTGGCAAAAATGAAAACAGACCCAAAAATCAATGGAATGGATCAGAAGGTGCAGAAACAATCCACACACACTAAGCCACCTTATCTTTGACAAAGGTACCAAACACATTCATTGGAAGAAAGGCCTCTTTAATAAAAGGTGCTGGAAAAACTGGCTCTACATATGCCAAAGATTAAAACTGGACCCTTATCTTTCACCATGTACTAAGCTAAAATCAGAATAGATCAAAGATTCTAATATTAAAACAGAAACATTAAATCTTCTGGAAACAGAGTAGGTAAAACTCTTGAAGACACTGGTGTAGGCAAAGACCTCATGAACAAACAAAAAAAAGACTTTATGAACAAAACCCTGATTTCACAGGAATTACCACAAAGAATCAACAAGTGGGATCTCACCCTACTGAAAAGCTTTCGTACAGCAAGAGAAAACACCAACAGAGTGAAGAGACAACCCATCATATAGGAGAAAATGTTTGCCAGCTGTTCCTCAAAGGACTACTATGGAGAACATACAAAGAAAAAAAAAAATCAGTTCTCCCAGATTTAAAGACCCAATCCAAAAATGGGTATCTGAGATGAATACACTTCTGATGGAGAAATACAAATAGTAAATAAATATGTAAAAAATGTTCAAGATCACTAGCCATTCAAGAAATGAAAATAAAAACAACACTGAGATTCCACCTCACTCCAAAAACAGTGGCTACTATCACGAAATCAAGCGATAAAAAATGCTGGAGAGGCTGTGGGAAAAAAGGAACCTTTCTCCACTGTTGGTGAGAATGCAGACTGGTGCAACTACTGTGGAATCAGTGTGGAGATTCTTCAAAAAACTAAAACTAGAGTCCCATTTGACCCTTCTGAGTATCCTCCAAAAAAATTAAAAACATCATACCACAGTCATATATGTGCACCGATGTTTATAGCAACACAATCTGTAATAGCCAGATCTTGGACACACCCTAAATGCCCATCAACTAAGGAATGGATAAAAAAGATGTAGTATTTTTATACAATGGAGTACTACTCAGCCATAAAGGAGGATAAACTGGACTTTTATAGGTAAATGGATGCAACCTAGAACATACTCATTAGTGAAATAAGACACGTGTAAACATCGTAGTTTCATTAGTGTGAGCTGAGAGAAAAAAAGCATATGTATACATATATGTATACAAAAAAGATAGTTATATTCCTGAATTCTCTGAGTTCACTGAAGGGAAACATTTGTGCTGGAATTGTTTGGACAGTTGAATGTAGATGTCTTGTGCTCTGGTGAATAATCTGAGGGTGACAATGTACTGTTGCCCTGATTGATGTGTATTGAAATTTTGTTGCAGTTGTTCTTTTTCTTTGAAATTAAATGGATTTGAAAAAAGAGAGCGCACTAAAATCCTGTGAGTGCTCCTCAATCACTACTGCAACCCATGTCCCAAAGATAACCATGCTCCAGACTCATTTCCTTTCTTTACAGTGACACTACTTAAACCACACATTCTTAAATGTAGAGGTTTATTTTTACCTTTACCAATAAAACAAATAATTCTGTATATACTTTCTTTTTGGTAAGTGATTTGTTTTGCTCAGTCTTACGTTGTAAGACAAGCATATTCTTACAAATAAATTTTGTTCATGTTAACTGCTGAGTATTTCATTAAAGGCTGAGTTAAAAGGATCACCACAAGTTTGAGACCAGCTTAGGCTACATGGTGAATTCAAGGCCAACTTGAACTACACAGTGAGAACCTATCTCAAAAGAACCAAGAAACATTAGCTGGGTATAGTGGCACACACTTGTAATCCCAGCACTTGAGAGACTGAAGCAGGAAGATCATTGTGAATTCAAAGCCAGTCTGGGCTACACAGTGAGCCTTTGCAACTTTTGTCCCTTGCTCTACAACTTCTGAAGCAAGTAAAATCTCCATATATGAATAGATCTTATCCTAGGGTCTCTGCTTCATTTGCTTTTATTTCAGTTTATGAAAAATATTGATAGCTGATACAGCAAACTCCCTGATCTTGCTACTGTCAAGATTTGTTTATTCTTTGATTATTTAACATTATGATATCTATCTCAATTACTTTGTCAAGTTGCACCTCCAAGAGAGGAGGTTTCATAGTGAGTGTACTAATATGTAACCCAATTTGGGAGAATAGTTATCCTCAAAATAGCAAATCCTAGCCAGGTGTGGTGGCACATGCCTGTAATCCCAGCACTTGGGAGGCTGAGGCAGGAGGACTGTTGCAAAATCAAGACCAGCCTGGGCTACAAAGTGAGCCCAAGGAGAGCCTGAACCACACAGTGAGACCTTGTCTCAAAAGGACCAAAAAAAAAAAAAAAAAAAAAAAAAAAGTAGCAAGTCTTCTAATCTATGAATATAGATTATATTTATATTCTTATATTTAAGACTTCTTTCATTTCTTTCAATGTTTTATCAATTTCTAATGATATTCTTATGCCATGTTCTGTTGAGTTTATTCTATTTTATACCTTCATTACAACTATAAACAGCACTTGTTTTTAAATTTCATTTCCTAGTTATGGGTTGCTGGTATAAATAGATGTGACTGACTTTTGTAGAATGATCTAATTAATATCCAACAATACAACACTGTTAAAATTACTAATTCAGATTGTTTCTCTAGGTTCTTTTGGACTTTTTATGTAGAGACTCTACAAAGAATTCTGCAACAAACAAAAAATAAAATGCTGAGAGCTTTTCTTTGAGATCAGGAAACAAGAAAAAATGTTTTATTACTTTTATTCAACTGGAGTTCTTAGTCACTACAGTAAAACAAGGAAAAGGAAAACAAATCATAAATAATAGAATCTAATTATTCACATGTTATTTGCTTTCCTTTATGCTACTTTTTCAGAATAAAAAATACTAAAATTATTGAAATTTAATTTGTTCTTTTCCTAACTTCTTTAGGTAGATACTTAAGGAGATGGAGGAAGGGCAGATTCTTCACAAGGAACATAAACACTATGTACTATGAACCAGTACTATTTTTTTTTAAAATGTCCACAACCTTTTGGTTTCTTTTCTCTATCTCCCATGTGAAGCCTAAATCTCCTTCCCTTTAGAGTGGGAGCTACTTAGTGACTCACCCTTATGGAACAGAATGTGGTAGAAGTCACTGTGTGTCAGTTTCAAGATTAGATCATAAAATAACATTGTGATTTCTTCTTTGCTATCTCTAGTAAGAAAAAGAGATAGATGGTCCAGTTTCATTTGGCTTTGGATGTAAATTTACTGACCAATCTATAGACAGTTAAGGCAGTTATTCTGGGCTTAACCACAAAGAATAATCCCCACCCAGAAAGTACCAGAACAAGATGTTAGAACTCGGTAAATGATAAGTAAGCAACATTCCACAATCAAAGGAATGCACAGGAAAGTTTACCAAAACTAAGATGGCAATTGAGAAGACTGTACCCCTCACACACAATGAGGGGAAAGGAAGGAAGGGACCTTGAGACCTAGGGGCATAAAAGCCACTGCCTATGTGAACCAGATGTGCCTGTTTCTGCTACTGAAGTTTTGCTTCTTCACATATCTGACTCCATACTTTTGGGGTCAGGACAGTGGGTTTCTCCCACACTTGGATTGTTCTCTCTCAGGAAGCTGGCTGCTGGATCATGAGGAAACTTAAATGCCTTTACTACAAGAGTTCCCCAACAAGGAAATACATGAGGACCCTGTGTTTGAAGCACAGTGTTGAACTCTGGTCAACCTTTCAGACAACTGCAACTTTGGCCAATACCTTACTTACAAGATGGGAAATTCCAGGAGCCAGGTATGGTGGCACACACCTGTAACAATCCCAGCACTCAGGAGGCTGAGGCAGGAGGACTGCTAGCAACCTAGCCTAGGATACACAGTGAGTTCAAGGCCAGTCCCTACTACACAGTTGAGTACTTGTCTCAAAAAAGAACTATGATGAAGCCAGGCAAGGTGATACATGCCTGTAATCCCAGCACTCTCGAGACTGAGGCAGGATGATTGCTGCAAGTTCGAGGCCAGCCTGGAATTCACAATAGTGAATTCAGAGGCAGGCTGAATTCACAGCAAGACACTGTCTCAAAAAAAAAAAAAATACTATAAAAATTTTTCAAAAGATGGGCGATCTAGAGCCACAACTACATAGCTAAACTACTCCTAAATTCTGCTTACAGATATTGACAGATGAGAAATGTTTATAGCTTTAGCCACTAAACTGGGGTGATCTATAACAGAGCAGCAGAACACTAAGTAACAATGAATTAATTTTTCATTTTTCTTTTTTTTCTTGGCTGTACCTTTTTTTTGCCTAAGTTTTCTGAAGGACATGTTCTACACTGCACTTCTTACTTCTTCAGTGCTTAACAGTCTCTGGCATACATTACACTTTCAAAAATTGTGTAGCTGTAAGTAAGAAGTAGGGAGACATCTTTCTCAAATGGGAATGGGATCAAGAGATGGCAGGGCACACTGTGTATAGGCACTGACTCCATACAAGGAAAGTAAATGTTATGTACTAGTAAAAATGAACTTTCAAAACTATATATAAAAAAAAAGATACTTGGTAAGATCCTATCTCAAAATAAAGTATGTCAACAGGGCTGGGGATAGAGCTCAGTGCAAAGTCCCTAGGTTCAATTCCTAGTAATAAAAAACCCAAAAACTACTTAGTGATTTCCAGTGTTTTCTTCCTAATATACACATTTAAAGCTAAAACTTTCCCTGCAAGCATGGTTTTAATTATATTCTGTAAGTTTTTAAATATCCTTGTACTATTCTGCTTATTTTCTAATTTTCATTTTTATTTGTTTTGTTCATTTTAATCCAACAGTTATTTAAAAGTGTTTCTTTTCCTTCAGTGTCAGGGATCAAATCTGGGGCTTTGCACATACTAAGCAAGTGCTCTACCACTGAGCTACACACCTAGCCTCAGAAGTGTATTTCTTAATATCTAAACATGTAGGGATATTCTAATTATTGTTTGGAAAAAGTTACACATACTACAGTGAATGACAATCTGTATGATTCTAATCTTTTGAAGACTGCAGACAACTGCTTTATGCTCCAGAGTATGGTTAATTTTCTTCTAACTTTTTTTGGGGAGAGGGGGGCACAGGGTTTTGATGTAATTCACACTAGCCATGATCTCACTAGGTAGCCTTGAGCTCAGCCAACCTTCTGCCTCAGCCTCCCGAGTGCTGAAATTACTAACAATGTACCACCACACCAGGCTAGAATATGGTTAATTTCTGAAAACATTACAGAATTCTGGAAATCAATTAAAAGGGAGACAACAAATCATTGAGAAATTGCTAGAGTCCTAGGTAAGATGAGTAAATTTTTTTGTATAGTAAGGCCGTTCCCTTTCCCCTATCTCCTGTTCCCTCAAGCACAATAGAGTATGGGTTCTTCTCCCAGCCATGTTGGGACCACCAGATTCCTCCAGGCCCCTGGTGCAGGTCCTCGGGGCATGACTTCTATGAAGTCCATTTGTTCACAGGTTTGGTTTAGCCCTATTTCTTTGCTGATTTTTGGTCTAGCTGACTCTCTCTGACATGGGTTATTGAGGTCTCCTGTTACAACTGTTTGCTTACTTGATTTCCCATGTCTACCACAAACTGTCTTATATAGCTGGATGTTCCTGTATTAGGTACATATATGATTGCTATGGCATTTGTGCTGTCTCCAGCTTTCTCATTGACCCCTATCTTGTGTTGTTCTTCTTTACGTTTTGTAGCTGTTCAATTGATTTCTCCTAGTCTCTTGCTATTTTTAAGATATCTTTCTTTTCATGATCACAAGATACAACTCTATCAAGATCTGAAATTCTATCCTTTCCTTTGTTCAATCTGTTGCAAATACTTTCTTGGAGGTTTTAATCTCCTGGATCTCTTTTTTTTTATGTTTCATGGATTCCACTTCTCTCCTATGTTGGGCATTTTTTGTTTCCATCTTTTTCTGTGCTCATCTATTCTTTTATGTCTTCTCTAATCTTTGATTTTAAGAATCATTTCTTTTTGTACCTGAGAGATCCTTTTCCCTTCTTTCGCTTTTTCCACCTCTGTTATCACTTGAGAAAGTTCCAGTGTTTGACTTCCAACTTCATCCATCTCATTGAGTTCTAGGCCTGTCATGTGGGCTGGAGGTCTGGGGCTGCACCTCACCTCTGCGTCTTACCATTCTCTTACCTTCTTTTTTATTTTGTCATCTATGTTAATGCCTGCCAACCTCCTATAATATACTCTACCCCTAGCAACGAGGCCTCTCTCAAGGAGGAAAGGAGATGCTCTTTCCTCAGGGATGTCTTCCAGGTGTAGTTGGTTCTTTATAGCTATCCCCAGAGCTTACTTTCTTCTGGTGTTTACAGTTCTGTGATAATGCTCGTGTTGTATCCTAGAGATGTGCTGGTTATGGAGCCAATCTTGGCCTCTGGATGTGGGGACTGGGACTGAGTTCTCCAAGGTGTAACTGCTGTCTCCTCACTGCTAGTTCAGACGTTTCCATGTCACTGGCCTTGTGTGACTATGTCACCCGCCAGAGATGTGTGTGTGTCTGTATGCTGGGCTGCTGTCCTGGGTCCTGGGGTTCCTGTCGGTCTTACACTTTTTCAGCTGGCCTGCTCTCTGAGATGCAATGTAAGAGTCCAGATCACACACTGTCTTCCAGCCAGCCCTGTCATCCAGGATGTAATCTCCTTATTTTAAAGGAAAATTTGAATTTAGCTTATGCCTTTATATTTTTACTTTAAGATAGAGTTTGATTAATTACTAAGTTGTCCAGGCTAGTCTCCTACCTAAGCCTCCCGGAGTAGTGAGACCATCGGCCTGCACTAGTATGCCTACAGCACTTCTCTCTTTATTTGCTTTTGTTTCCTTCTTTCTTTTCTGGCTTTCTTGAGTCAGGGTCTTGTTATACAGTTCAGGCTGGCCTTGAACTCATTATGTTCCTCAGGCTGGCCTCAACTTGCAGCAATTCTCCTCTCCTCTCTCAGCCTCCCAAATGCTGGGATTACAGGCATGCACAACCATGCCAGTACATCTCTCTTTAATGTAGTATTATGTAACCAAGGTGATAACGTCAGTATAATTATTGTATTATTCAGACTAAAAATAACTTCAAAGCAATGAAAATTTAAATGCATAAGTTAGTGAGAAAAATTATTATTTTTTACTTTCTTAGTTCAAATATCAAATATCCAAATCAGTTATATGTACAGATTTGTTTTAGAGAAAGTCCTATCATATACAAGCTTTTATGTTGTTTTCAAATACATATAAATCCAGGATACATTTGACAACAAATTGGTAAGCACTTAATGCCTACAATGTGGTCTGAAGTTTAAATTAATTTCATAGCAGGTACCAATTACAAAAAGCAAAGATATTTTTTCACAATTCTGGCAAAACATACACATGAAATAAATTATTAGTTTTTAAAAGCTGCTAGAGTTCATTTTTTAAGAAAAAATTCAGTACTAAACTTTTTCGATAAAACTAATTTTTCATCTATTCAGAAGATAACAAAATGCAATGTAGCATTTATGAGGGATCTCCTTCTGAAGGTGGTAACCATTGTTAATTCCCTATTATCTTGTTTGAAGTCCTGTATCATTTTCATTGTTTTGTTTGGTTGGGTATATTCTGTTTTGTCTTGTTTGATTTTGTATCTGACAGCATGGGCAGCTATGTCAAAGATAACAAGGTATATTATGGTAGCCATTTTGGATTTACTATTATCTTGTTTTGAAGTTCTTTATTGCATTCATTGTTTTGTTTTTACTGGTTCTATTCTACTGTTTTGTTTGATTTTTACTATTAAGATATGGGCTGCTATTCTGAAGATAATAAGAGGCATTATTGTAACCACTGCTGATTTCCTATCTTGCTTTGAAGTCCTGTGTCACTTACACCATTTTGTTTTGATTGGCTTTATTCTGTTTTATCTTGCTTGATTTTATTCTCTCTAAAATAAAAATTACTGAAAAATATATATATACCTTTGTTCAAAAAAAAAAAAAGCTATCTCATTTTCAAGTCCAGAATCTTATTTTTATCACAGTATTTCCCACTTGAAGGAGGAAAACAGACAGTAAATGTTTCAAGCATAATTGGGTGAAAAAAACTGAACCTTAATGACTGAAAGCAAATTTAGTTTTAAATTTTTTTTTCAGTTTATAAATCTTATTCCACTGAATAATTCAGTTTCTTTAGCAATCAAATCATTCCTCAGAGCTCATATTTTTGTTAGGAAGATTTAGTACACAATCAAGCCACAGCTTTCAAAACCATAAACATCTCTAATATATTATTTTCTTATAATAAAGTTGTTTGGGGGGTTATTTCCCTTAAATTTTTTGTGGGTTTTTTTTGTTGTTGTTGTTATTGTTGTTACTGTTTTTTAGTTTTTTGATTTTTTGAAGACAGAATCTGGCTGTGTAGTTCAGGCTGGTCTTGAACTCATTATGTAGCCCAGGCTAACATCAAACTCATTGTACTCCTCTGCCTTAGCCTCTAAGTTCTGGGATTACAGGGGTGTGCCACCATAACACACCTGTATAATGAAGTTTTTGAATTGCCAAATCAAAATTGAAAACATTTCCTCATATTTAATATCCAAGATCTGGACTGAATACGTTTATTTTTATTATAAGGACACTGATTGTAAAGTGACAATTCAACTGAACAAGGTGACAAAACCAGGATACTTACATTCTTTAATATATTCTACTATGTGCAATAGTTCTAGTGTTATTGTTAAATATGTCCCTTTAAATTTTTGCAGCTGTTCTAGGAAACTTGAAAAAGAGATTTTACAGAGCCTGTTGTACTTCCCTTCATTATAACTATTCTTGATATTTCCAGACTCTTTGTATCTCATATTACACTTCAGACAAGAAGCAAGAGTAACAATCTAGGGGCTGGGGATTTAGCTCAGTGGCATAAGTGCCTGCTTTCCAAGCGCGTGGTCATGAGTTTGATCCCTGGTACCGACTTAAAAAAAAAAAAAAAAAAAGTAACAATCTAGGAAGGAAAACTAAAGAAGGAAACAAAAACTAGAAGCATACTCCTACTTCATTTCCTTTTTCTAGGGATACATAACATCCTGAAGAAAGTCATCTGCAACCATACCTTCCCAACATGTGTTCACTCTCCAAAATGCAGCATCGGATTGCATTTGGCTTTTCCATAAGTTACTACAACTCATTAAGTTTGTACTAGTAGAAAAGTAAACTGGATTGGTGATTCACACCTATAATTCCAGCACTTGGGAGGCAAGGTGGTAGAATCACTGTGAGTTTGAGGCCAGTCTGGACTACACAGTGAGACTCTTGTCTCACACATATAGGTACGCGCGCGCACACACACACACATACACACACACAGTATACTAATAAATATATAGCAAAGAAGATCTTTGCCAACTTGGGGGGGGGCAGGGCTGGGGATCAAACCTAAGGTTTTTGTGCTTGCTGGGAATGGATTCTACCACTGAGTTATATATCCAGCCCACTACAACTATTCTTTCAACAATTTATGCCTACATACATAATCTTACCCTTCTGGCTTTGTTTCCTAGACATTGCCGTTTCTTTGACCTAAAAACAAAGACAGGAGAAAAGTATCTTTTGTCTTTTCTGGGTTCTGAGAGTATATCTGATTTTAAAAGCTGGCAATAGAGGTCTGTAGCTGGAAGCAACAAATGTGGAATCCTGGTGGTTCAAAATTCTGTTCACTAGCTGTTAATCTCTGTTCTTTTGCTTTTATCAACTTCTTATCTGGAAGTATCATTGCAGACAGTCATGTCTCTTTTTCCTGGGAGAGCCTGGAGGGAAAAACACAAATATACACATTCACTTTTAAATAGACTATGTCTATCTGTAAGAAATATCTAACACTCACGTTTTACTTTGAATTTCTCTATACAAAACCAGTTTCTAAAAATATCGTGGAAAGAATATAGCTGCTGCAAAGAGCTATACTTGTTTGAGACAGGTTCTTGCTATATAGTTCAGGCTGGCCTTAAACTCCCTATGTAGCTCAGGCTAGCCTGGAACTCATGGCTATCATCCTGCCTCTGGCTCCTGAGTGCTGGGATTACATACAGGCATGCACCAATGTGCCTGGCAAGAGCTATATTCTTAAGAAAATTTAAATTTGATCACTTCAATTTAGAAAACATGTTTTTTTAGTCAAATTGTTTTGTACCTGTTTCAAATATTTCATCCCCATTTCTGCTTCACAAACTGAAATACTACTTTTTATTCCTAACATCCTTCTTAGCATCTGATCTTTCTATCCAAATCAAAAGTCTTTCTCTTCTAGAATTTAACCCCTCAGGTTTCTCAGAATTTGGGAAGTCCAAGTGGAGAGAGTACAAAAGAAATTTAATACGGAAAATCAAAACATCAGTATGTGACTGCTTGGCAGCTTTGGGGTTTTTTGTTTGTTTTTGTTTTTTTTCTTTCAAGACAGGGCCTTGCTTGGCAGTTCAGTCTGGCCTGGAACTCACTATGTAACCCAGGCTGGCCTCAAACTCACAGTCCCTCTGCCTCAGCCTCCAAAGTGCTAGGATTACAGACCTGCACCACCATTCCGGGCTCAAGGCAGCTTTCTTAAATTCTAAAGATATACATGCTTTTTTTTTTTTTTTCTTTGTGGTACTAAGTATTGAACCCAGAGCCTTATACAAGGTAGGTAAGAGCTCTACTATTGAACTACATCCCCACTGCTCCACTCTTTTTTTTGGGGGGGGGGGCAGGGTGTACCAAGGATCAAACTCACAACCTCACACTCGCCAGGCACTCACTCTTTTTTGTAAGGTAGAGACCAAGCTGGCCTTGAACTTGTAGTCATCTTGCCTTACCACCTAAAGTAGCTGGGATTACAGGAGGACACCCCCATCCTTGCCTTAGTTTTCTGCAATATCATTAAACATTTTAAAGATACATGCCCAGGAATTCTGGGTAAAGAAAGCCTTATAAAGATTATAACTCAGAAGTTAGGAAATAAATACAAAATTAAATATAAATAAATAATAATAAAGTTAAAGCAGACTGTGTACACTGTGGATATCAATATGACAAGTCCCCAAAAAACTAGGACTATAAATATTAGAGATATTCTCCTTCCTGGTACTTCCTCTCAAAATTTAAAGCATCATACAGGCACATCCATGTTTACAGAGTTATAGTTTATAACAGCTAAATCTTGGAAAGAATCCAAATGCCCATTAACCAATGAATGTGGAAAAAAGATGTGTGTGTGTTTTTTTTAATACAATGGAGTACTACTCAAACATAAAGTAAGATAAACTTGGGACATTTATAGTTAAACAGATGGACCTTGAGACCACACTCTTAAGTGAAATAAATCTGACACACATGTAAACATCACAGTCTCTCTGATGTGAAAAACTAAAAGTGTAAATAAAAACCAAAATATATAACGGATATTGTAAAATAGGAAGAAATTGTTCAAAAGGAAAGGGGAACCAGAGCGGGGAGGAAGGGAAGAAAAAAGAAAAATATGAGAATACGATAAAATGGAAACAAAGATTTATAAATAAGGTGGGGAAGAGGAGTTGAAGGGGGCGGAGGGAAATGGGAAAAAAGGAGGAATCAAGATATAAAATGCACAGATACAAATTCCCTTTGATGAATGTGGTCATTAGGTATATTTAAATTGTACCAATAAGCATAATAAAAAAAATATAGCAGACCATAAAATTAAACAAAAGCTGAAAACATCACCCAGTAAGAAGTCAGAAATAGCAAGAAATGGATAAACATAGAAGAAAACAGAATGAATGAAATGAAGAAAAACCTTCAGGAGAAAAAAAAAGATTAAAGGAGATAATACTGGAACACAAAAAAATAGTGAATAGCTCAAATTAAAATTGGGACTCAGAAATAAGACAACTGAATAAAAAAGATAAAAAGCATTCACACACACACA
>PVJX010023751.1:0-28885 GCA_004027295.1 Dolichotis patagonum | reverse complement strand
GTCTCCCTAGTATGAGAGTTGATAAGAGTATATAAGATTTTATGGTAAGCATGAGTCCCCATCTCATAGCATTGAAGCCTTTCAATGTTTTCATTTATTGGTTGGAATGGTTTTATTCTGTTTTGTTTGACTATATCATGTATGATGGTATGAACAGCTGTTTTGAAGAAAACAAAACATTATAACAGCTATTGCTGATTTAATATCATCCTTCTTAGAAGTCCTACCATGCTTCTATTCTTCTACTACCATTGTTTCTATCTATCACATTGTGTCTTATTGGGATTTGAATATGTGTGATAGTATAAACAAAATTTTTTATCGAAAATGAGATATTATAGTACCCATTGATCATTCTCTGTTATTCTGTTCAGAATGCCCTGTAATTCTTTCACTCTTTGAATGGTTTTGTACTATTTTGTTATGTTTGATATTATTGTATTTGAAACTATGCTCAACTATAGCAGAGAAAGAGATATTGTGATAGCTACTGCTAATGTCTGGTTGTTTTAATGTAAAGTACTGTGTTACCTATGTTGTCCTGTTCTGATCTGCTCTGTTCTGCCCTCTTTTGTTTTATTCTCTTTAAAATAAAATAAAAAAAGCTAAAGCTTTATGTGATGAGCTTGTCTTACCACTTTCTTCTTATGAAAACAAACACTTAAGGGATAATTAAAACAAAGACCCAGAGGTGAAGAGTTGCTCAACAGTGACAAATAGACCAATATATACTATTAGACCATGAGTAAAGTAAATCGTAGCTGAACTTAGCTAAGTTACCCATCAGATATGTTGGAAAGATCAAATTCCAGCCAGTTGCATACATTATTGGCTTATTTTTAATTCCATTGGTTTTTTAGATGGCAATTTTATTTTTTTATTTTAAAGAAAATAAAACAAAAAAGACAACAGAACAAAGCAGATCAGAACAAAACAATGCAAGCAACACAGGATTTCAAAGCAAGACAACAGGAAATCAACAGTGGTTACCATAATGTCTCTTGTTTTCTTCGAAATATCTTCACACACAATGAATTAAAACAAAACAAAATAGTATAAAACCAATCAAAAGCTGGGGGTTTAGCTCAGTGGTGTAAGTGCCTGCTTGGCAAACGCGAGGTCATGAGTTCGATCCCCAGCACAAAAAAAAAAAAACAGATAAAAAAGAAACAATCAAAACAAAAGAATGAAAGCATTATGAACCTTCAAAACCACACAACAGGGAAATCAAATGGATACCATAATGTCTCTTGTTCTCTTCAAAACAGCTGTCCATAACTTCACACATATTGAAATCAAATAATAGAAAACAGACTAAAACCAATCAAAACAAAGAATAAAAGCATTATTGGACTTCAGAGCAAGATGATAGAAAATCAGCAATGGCTACCATAATGTCTCGTGTTCTTCTAAGTAGTAGACAGCAAGTTTAAAGAATAATTATTAGGTCAAACCCAAGTGTTTAGGTTCTTGGAGTTCTTGGTGGTTTTCTCTTCAAGGAGAGTATGTTCCTTAGCAATTTTTCTAAGGGATGCTCCTTTATTCATCAGAAAGTGCCCACTATGTATATGTCTTAGTTAGGGTCCCTCAGAATCTAGCACTGAGACAAGGAATGAAATGCAAATAGTTTATTTTGAAGTAAAGGAAATACTAGAAAGGCAATGAGACAAGGAGGGTAAGGCAGCCGATGAGGAGTTCATAGTCAATCTAGTTAGCTATGAAGGCAATCAGAGAGCTTAAATCTGCTTCAGAACTCTGGGAAACAATATAGCACATGTGTTTCATGGTTACTATACCTCAGGAATGAGGAAACTGGAGTATTTACACACCCATCAACTCTGACAAGTCACTCATTGAGAGCAGTTCCTTTGGGGACATTAATTCCCAGACATTTCTTGCCTGGCAAATGGGCAGACACAGTGGGCTTCAGCAACAAGAGAGGCCCCTCAGGCAAATGCAAGTGATGGTTGTAGAAAGCCAGGCCAGCACCTGAAGCATGAGTGTGTAGGGGAAGACCACTGACAGAGCCTGGTAGGGTTTCCTTGGCTATGCTCTGGTATCCCAACTGTAGATATTAGGGTATTTCTGCTTACAGAAATTCACCTGCTTAATTTTTGTGAAGCATCAAGTTGGTAATTTTTCATGGGAGAATAAAACACAACAAAATTCATACATTCTTCAGCCTTACTGAGGTGTAACTGATTGATGAAAACTGCACATACGCAGAGTGTACAATTTGATGAATTTTGACATATGTATGCACATCAGTGAATCTTGCCTGAAGTAATTATTGCTGTGGTGTTTTCAGGATGACTTTTCTATTTCTCTCATCTTTCCTATATTTGTTAGTAGGAATTATTCTGTCAGAATATTTGTTTCTTCTTCCACATTTATTTATTTAATCAGTTAGTTATATCAGTGTGAATTGATAGATATGTTTTATTCTTTGGGTTATAATATATAACTATTATTATTCAGCGTGTTACTTAACATTCCATTTTTGGCAATTGGAAGTTCCTTCAGGTTGACTCCTGTGCTCTTTTGACATGTCCTCATCATTTTTTAGTACTTCTATCTACTTTTTAAATAGATTATCTGTTGTATTTATGAGGAGTTATGAATATTTCTCTATTGGTTAGCATTAAACTTAGCTGTTTGGAACAATAAACTCTAACAATGTATCAGACAAGACTGAATTTTAATTTCCTCTCTTGATATACTATGTTCATGGATCAAAAGACTCTGTATTATTACATTGTTAGTTTTCCCCAAATTTTCTATAGATTCAAAGTAATCCCAGTCAATAATTCCAGAAATACTTTGCAGAAATCAACACACCATATCTAAAGATATTAAAGGGACAAAAACTAGCTAAAATAATTTGTGAAAGAAAAAACAACGACAAAGATGAAGAATCCTCACTATCTGAGTCAAAGCTTACTATAAAACTATAGTAATTAAGACAATATGGGGACCGAGAGTACAGCTCAGTGGCACAGTGCTGCCTGGCCAAGTGCAATGTCTTGAGTTTGATTTCCTGTAACACACACACACACACACACAAAGACAATATGGGATAGACATATACACTAGTGGGATAAAATAAAAGAATCCATAAATAGTTCACTATATATAGGACAAAGGCACCAAGGCAGTTTAATCTTGAAAGGATACCAGTAGTCTTTCAACCAATAGTGCTTGAATAACTAAATAAAGACAGGGAGAAAAGACAAACTTCAATCTTTACCTTGTACCATATGTTAAAGTTCATTTTAACTAGATCATAAACCAAAATGTAAGCATGAAAACTATAAAAGTTACAGAGGCAACATAAGAGAAAATTCGGGGGGTCTTGGGATAGGTACAGTATTTTTAAAAAGGACACAAAAAGCCCAAAGCATAAAAAAATTTAGTACATTAGACTTCATAAAATTAAAACTTATGCTTTTTAAAAAACAAAGTAAGACATGGAAGGATGAGTTGCACTTTGGAAGAAAATATTGCAAAGCACATATTTCAGATGGAGCTATATCTTAAATACAACTAATTAGTAAGGAGAAAAAAATATTGTTAAACACATTTCACATTTCACAAAAATTTGAACAGACATCTCACAAAAGAAATATGCATGGCATATTAACACAGGAAAGATGCTCAGCATTATTAATCATTAGAGAAATGCAAATTAAAACCACAAAGAGATTCCACTATATGGCTACTAGAATGAGTGAAATGAGAAATTCAGACACTAATTAAGTGGTGATGAGGATGTGGAACATTTGGAACTCTTACACATTAGTGGGATGGAATAGGTGTGAAAATTTCTTATAAAATTAAATGTATACTTAACATGGCACTCATCAATCCTTCTCCAGAGATATAAACAATGTCCACAGAAAGACATGTACAAAAGAGTCATGGGCAGCTTTACTGATAATTACCAACACTGGACACAACCCAAATAAATACCCACCAACTGATGGCTTTTCCTGTGACAACATAACACCAGTATAATTCTGTTTTATAATTTTTAGCATACGACTTCCTTGCTGTAAACTACTACGTGATTCAGTATGGTGGCTCAGATCTCTAGGTTCCCTAATCCATATTCAGACAGTAGGAAAGGAAAAGGTAATTAAGGGAATTATCATTCCTTTAAAGAGACTTCCTGTAAGTCATATGTATATCTTTTTACATTTGATTGAGCAATATTTAGTAACTTGGCTACATCTAATTGCCAGAGAGACTGGGGGAATGTAATTTTTAAATCAGACTACAATTATATTGAATAAGATTGAGATTCTATTTCTAAAAGGAAGTGTATAATGGTAGTTGTAATAGGCAGAAAACTGGCTATCATATATTCAGAAAACAAATTGTGAATATGTTGTGCATTGTCAATCACCAAACAACATTTGGCCTTGGGTTGCTCTCTGGTTCTCAAGAAAGTATGTTTATCTTTCATTTTGAAAATCAACACCTCTTTGATGTGCATCAGCCCCCTTTGAAGGGGAAGTACATAAATAATATATTCCTTAAAATTGAGGACAGAGTCTTCAAACACTGAACTGCTGGTTTTCAACTTTTACACACATATATTTATTCAACGGCTCTCAGACACACACCTATATCCAGAAAAGAATTAACTAATTATTCTATTCCTCAGTTTTTAACATTGCAATGAGTGGTAAATGATCATCAAGCATGATTAACATCATCAGTAAATTACAGTTTGCCTATTAAAGACTAAAAATGTAACTAAGCAAGAGACGGTAGTCAGCATATATAGTACCAGCACTATTTTAGACACCTGTAAAGCTTACCAAGTACCTTCACACCCGTTCTCCCATATGTCTTCACAGTCTACCATTTCTCAGGGCCTAGAACCTATAGGCAACTGAGAAAATTTTGATTAGAAGGATATCAAAGCAGAAAACATTTTCCTTCTATAAACAAAGTCATAAAATTTGAAAAATATAATCTCATTTGGAAGGAAATGCCTAGTTTTCTGGAGGACAATTTTAAAATCAAAATTTCTATCATAGTTTTCCATGTTGCAAAGTGTTTCCTCAGAGAGAGAGGGAGAGAGGAAGGGAGAGAGAGAGAGAGAGTGAGAGAGAGAGAGAGAGAGAGACAGAGAGAGAGAGAGAGAGAGAGAGAGAGTTGATCATTTGTCCTTTGAAAGAAAACCTGAGTTTTGATCCAAAATTTCTGCTATCTGAGGATTGATTTGATGGATACTACACTGAGAGGTGGAGATTGGCTTGACTGTTTTTCATCTAACATACTTCTTGCCTTTTATACCAGGTATGCTGATTAAAATCTAAATCGGCAACCTAGTCCAGAGAAAGAAGAGCAAACTCTTCTACTTGTGAAGAGGAAATCAGGGAATGTCAATGGCACAAGTAACTGGTACATATATCTTTGGTCCAGCTCTTAGAATAGGCAGGCTCTAAAGGTGTAATCAAAACTACACATACACTCTGGGAGGGTGATGCCAGATGATCTCAAGTTTGAGCCCAGCCTGGGCAACTTAGTGACTTAGCAAAACACTGTCTCAAAACAACAACAACAACAACAACAACAACCACCAAATCAAAAACATGACAATAAGGTGGGGATGCAGCTCAGTGTAAAGTCCCTGGGTTCAAATTCTAGTGCCATAAACAAAACAAATCAAATCAAAACAAGGCAAAACAAAACAACATATATCAATTATATATCACCACAATAATGCTACATAACAAACTATCCCAAAATGCAGTGCCTTAAATCATTTATTTATACACCGATGTGTTGACTGGCACTTGGATAATATATACTGGACTTGGTTAAGCTTGATTGTAAGCTGCAGTTTGAGGCTAGCTCAGTTCCTGTATCTTTTTGGACCAACAGGCTAACTCAACATATTCTCATGGCAAAGGAAGGAGAACAGAAGAGATAAGTAGGAATACCAACTACTTTAAGGTATAAATTCAAAACTAGTGTACTCACTTTTTCCACATTACACTTGACCCAATAATGTCATGGCTAAGAAATACCATCAATGGATTATAGAAATATATTCCACCTCTAAATGTAAGGCCCACAATGTCAGAGGATAGAAGGCATGAATAGAGGGAGATGTAGATAATTAGAAAAAATAATTCAATGCCTACTGAGAAGGAGCACTGCATTACTTCTGCACATTTAGCTATTCCACCTAACTCCCACTGAAGAGTAGGCACCAACTGGCTGGGAGTATTGTCATTAGGAGTGTTAGAGCAATGAGTTCTGAGGATTTTCAATTCCATAAAATCAGCAAGGACACTGGCAAATATGGACAAAATAAGATTTTTTTAGAACTCTGGAAATTAATCATAAGCTTATAGCAATCTGGGGAGAATTTATTGTTTTAAAAAATCATTGAATCCAAGTAAAAGCAGCAAGGTGGTTTTGGGATTTTTTTTTTGGCCTTTTAACTTGCCTTATTCCCATCTTCCTCTCTCCAATTCTCTGGTAGCCTTGAAAACAACCTATGATTGCAGTGATAGGCAGCAGCCTAGCAGCCACTGGCTTGGCCAGAATAGAGTTGGAGCTCTTTCAAAACCTCATTCTCAGAGAACTGTCACTATTTGACCTATTTTACAGTGTCTTAGAAAATTCCACTCAGAAGGATTGTCTTTATTTGACCTGACTCCAAGCTCATCCAGTGTGAAAAGCCTTCTCCTCAAGGGCATTTGTCAAAAACAATCAGCAGTAATTGTTTAATATCACAGCTGCCCAAGGCAGCTGTATAAGTTGGGACAAATAACAAGCTAACTACAAACTTCAATGGAAAATACAGGGAATGGGATATTCATGGGGGTCTTGAAAAACTCTGGCATATTCCTGGAACTCTAGAAGACTGTCCATAGATACAGGCCTGAGTTCATGCCAGGGCTGCATAACTGTGCAAGAAAGAATTGGAAACACCCTAAACTCTCACTCCTAGCTGACCTTAAGTTTTTCCACAAGTATAAAAGGAAAGCTAAGGTGAAGTTCTAAACTAGTTCTGCAAATTAATGTATGGCTTGTAACAATCCAAGAAGAATGGCTGACTAAAGATAAGAACAGTGAAAAAGGACTGGCTTAGTATTAAAAGTGTGTCCCAACATGCACAGAGAAGCCGACAGCAAAGACTCAGAGACTTAATTGTTTCAAGGCATTTAACACATTTATGACAGTATCATATTTCCTATGTCTCACTGCTGAGTGACTCTGACGTGAATTTCATTCTCTGATGTTAAATAGCTACCCACTGGTAGTTCAAGCCACCCAATGGGACAGTCATGCATGTACTATCGATGCTCTAAGTTGGCAGAAACTTATCTGTTCATTTGCTAGCTGACTACTAAGTTAACTGAGTAGACAGTAGTGGCCATAATGGACAAAGAATTGAGATTCTGCAAAATTAGTTTAGGAATGTCTCTAAACAAAGAGCAACTGCAGCAAATGGCAACCAAAACAAACCCTGAGTGTCTTAATCATTTCCCTTGTCACTGAGACACAATACCTGACACTCACAATTTAAAGAAGAAGTTTATTTTGGCTCACAATTTGTAGAAGTTTCAGCCCATACTTAGCTGGCAAGTCGGGGCAGCATGGCAGAGGGACATAGGAGAGGAGAAGCAGTTCATGGCATGAAGTAGAGAGTAAAGGGAGGTGCTAACAGGAGATAAACCCTTCCAGAGCACTTCCTAGTAACTCATCTCCTCCACCAGACACAACCCCCAGTGGCTAGTCAGATATAGGCCCCATAATCCAATGCATTTTTCAAACTCTCACCTATGAGTTTATGAGGATTTGAGAGATAGCTAGATTTAAAGCATACACTGGGAAGAAACCAACTTCCAGATTTGCCAAATTGTATAAAGTGACCATTTAAAAAATTATAAGGCATGGATAGAAACAAGAAAAAGGAGCAAAAATGCGCAGAACAGTGGCTGAAACCTTTATAAATTTGATTATTAACATTAATCTAAAAATTCAATAATAAACTCAAAGTAGGTAAAATTCAAAAGAGAGTCACAGCAAGACACCTCACAACCAAACTATTGAAAGCCAAAGATAATCTTGAAACAGTAAGATAGAAGCAACTTATCACATACAAAGAATCCTCAACAAAAATTAACAGCTAAGTCCTTAATTTCCCACCAGAAACCACTGATGTTGGAAAATAGTGGAATTTAAAGTGCTGAAAGACTATCATCCAAAAATTCTATATTCAGCAAAACTATTTTTCAAAAATAATAGAAATATTCATATGGTCTCAAGTAAACAAATTGCATTTGTCACTAGCAGACCTGTCTCATAAGAAATACTAAATACTGAAATGAAAGGATACTACATGGTAAGTTGAATCCACATGAAGAAATAAAAAGCTCCAGTAAAGGTAAAAGTCAAGGCATAAAGCAATAATTTTAAATCTATGTTGATGAACATATAATGTATAAAATTGTAATTGGTATGAAGATAACAAAGTGGAGAAAAAAGGAAATAGGGCCATGTAGGAGCAAAATTCTTGTATGTGACTGAAATTGAGTCAACCTTCACCCAAAATATATTTCTGTAAGTTGTTAATTATAACATCCAAAGAAATCACTAAGAAAATGACTCAAAATCTAGTAAAATGAAAAGGAAGAATAATACACTAAATACATCTGTGTAACACAAAAGGCAGTTGGTGTAATGTAAGAACCAAAAAGGCATAAGATACATAGAAAACAAATAGCAAAATGGTAGCTGTGGGTCCTTCATTATTGGTTGTAGGTTCTATGCATATATTACATGTCTTAGTTGCTTTTTGCTGAGACAAAATATCAATGCCCAAAACTAAAAAGGGAAAGGTTTATTTAACTCAAAGTTTGTGAAGGTCTCAATCCATAATCAGCTGACCCCAAGGCAGGGTGGCATGGCAAAGGGCAACAGTTCATGATTGGCAGAAGACAGCAAAAGCAACAAGAGCAAAAGGGCAAAGAGAGATGAGCAAGCGTCTTTCCCTTCCTTATATTGTATGCAGGTTACCTGCCCCAGGGCAGTATAGCACTCACACCTCCATCCCAGCACTATACAATTAACCGATCACAAACTCTAGATTCAGCCACCTCTGAATTCTCCCCTCCATGACCACATGAGGCCTTGGGGGAACATCCAGATAAAAGCCACAGCATTACATTAAATATAAATGAATTAGACACTGCAATCAGGAACAATTGGTAGAATGGATCAAAAACAAAATCCAACAATATGCTGTCTATAACAGGTGCACTTTAGATTCAAAGACATAGATTGAATAAATATATACTGATAAGTAGATATATCATGCAAACAGTGATCAAAAAGATTAGAGTGACTATACTAATATCTGACAAAATAGACTCTAAGAAATTGGTACTAGAGACAAGGACATTTTATAATGATGAAAGACTCAATTCATTAGGAAAATATACTAATCAGAGAAATCTTTTCACTTAATAACAGGGTCCCAAAATGCAAGAGGCAAGAGCTGACAGAATTGAAGGGAAAAATAAAACTTAGGGAATTCAGTTGGAGTAGTGCTTACAGAGAAATTTATAGCTCTATATGTCTACATTAAAAGGAGGAAAAATATCTGGTCAATAACATAGCCTACCACCTTAAGGAACTTAGTAAAACAAGAGCAAAGTAATCCAGAAGTTAGGAAATAAAGGTTAGAGTAGAAATTAACTCGAAAAACAATAAAAAAGTATAAAAAACTGGGTCATTAAAAAGATAAGAAAAATTGACCACCTTTGTTGGTCAGTTCTGCGGTACACTTTAAACAGTGGATTATCTTTTATGTCTTTAGGTTACATTCTTTCACTTAGGTCTCTTTTCTCCCATTGTTTGCAGAGGTTATGTTGAGTCTCCATTCTCTTCAACACTGCCCCATGACACACACATGCACACATACACATATGTGTGTGCACACGAACACACACACGTATACACACATACACCTGTGTGTGTGCACACATACACACCACTTACACTAAATTTATGGAAACAAATTGTTATTTTTGTGGAGCACATAGAAGTCATAAGATGGTAAATTCTTCAATTTCTGAGCACCAAGCAGCTCTGGTTGATTCCATGGATCTGGTGAGTTAGTCAGACTGTGAGAGAAGCCCTTGGAGATGAGTTTTGAAAACAAATTCTGCATGTTTAAGTGAGAAATGGGCAAATCAATTTGGATGAACTAAGGAAACCTGGACCTTTGTCCATTGGCACCAACAGAACCAGTGTGGACCATGGCTGCACTGCCCGGAATAGGCTCGGAAGTGAAGTGCCTATGTTTGCTGATTAGAAACTGTTCTTAGTGCCTATCTTCCAGGGAAAGTTCTCCCCTTGAGCATTTAAAATGAGTCCAATATTTTTATGTGGCTTTCCTCCAATACTGTTTTAAGGGATGTTGCTCTCTTTATGTTCCATTTGCCAGGAATCTGGTTGTGAACCAATCTGCGCACCATTCAGTTGTCTGATGGAGGAACGGAGTGCTTTTGAACAAATTCTGCTTTGGAAAATTTCTTAGAGTTTTTTTTGCAATGCCCTGGCTTAATGTTGAAATATCATGCCATGAAGATTGTTATTCATTACTGATTCATTTCTAAGGTTGGAAGTGGGCATGCTACACAAGGAGGAGAGGTTGAGTGGAGAAGAAGAAAAAGACATGCTAGGTTGTTGCTCTGGTTGTCTTCGACTTTTTGGTGTAACTGTGTGGTTTATACACACAAGTGGATTAAAAGCTTCTCGGGATTGGGAGTCTCCTGAATGTTTTGTCTGTTTGTTTAAAACCAGTCTGTAAGACCAGACTATGTAGCTGTTTGCATATAGTAGTGAGAATGTTATGCCATCTTTATTCTTGAAGAGAAATTATGTGTAACTTTATAAGTAACCTTATCCTTTTCTACAAAAGTGTTTTAGGCACCGAGGTATACATGAACAAAAGAGATGTCCTCATATTTACAGCAAGAGAAAGGAACAAAGGGAAGGAGGAAGGAGGGATAAAGGATAGAAGGTGGGGAGGAAGGAAGGGAAGGGAGAAAGGGAAGGATGAGGAAGACAGGACAGAAAGGAAAGAAAAAACAACAAGCTATGGCTTCTTCTACTCTATTTCTAAAATTCCTTTAAGCTTTCTTAATTGCTAAACATAATTTTTAACAAGGAATTCCTGAGTTCCAGCACAAGATGGGGTTAAATGATCTCAAAGCTCTCTTTTGATGCTTCGATTTTCTTGCCCTGGCATGGGTGATAATGCCAGTGGAGGGGTTGGAAGTTGCTATGGGAAGAGAGGAGGGAGAAGTGTTGCTTTTGTTGCTACCCACAAAGTCCCTGAATGTATTTCTTGTCTAGTCCCAGAGAGTTTATGTTGTCAATTAAGCCCAGAAGAAAGGCTGTCACAGTGGCCAAGACAGACAGGTTGGGCTTATCTGTGACTCCAGTAACCACAGGCTACTCCCCAGGAAGTGTGATTTTTTCATAGCTATTAATCCACAACCTGCTGCAATGGGGGAAAATAATAAATGAGCCCAGAATGTTATGTTAGGTTTTAGCTCATTGACTTAAAAGTCTGAGGAATAATTTCTGAGATTTTTACAGTCATGAACATCTGCTCACAAGAGTCTGCCACATCTGCAGCACTTGTAGTCATTCTTTGCAAAGGACCATAAAGTTTATAAAGAAACGAATCCACCCAGACATAGAGGACCTGGCAGAACCACCTTCCTGGCCAAGAATTTTGTTATTTTATATTTCGGCATGAACTACAGAACATTGTGTGCCTACTGTTGAGGACATGGAGCACACGGAGCTGGGATTTCTTCTTTGTCCTCCTCTATACACAAATGAACACCCCAGTCAACACTTAAGGAAGTCCTTGCCATCTGCTGGGTGCTTTCTCATTTTATCTTCTCTAACCTTCATAGTAGCCTTGTTGGTCACCATTAGCTCTTTCCACAGTGGTATATGCATAGGTAGACAATTTTAACTGCACATACTGAATTGGGAATTTTCAAGCCCTAAATTGTTAAGTTTCTGAGGTCTATATTCACAATTACGCAGCAAAGAAGAAGAGGTAGATAGAGAGAAACTCAGGTCATGGGCTAGACTGGAACTGCAGAGACCTCCATTCTGGTCTCCACTCTGGGACCCTTATACATCTCTTGGTTTCTTTTGGGATTCCATTTCTCATTTATGCAGTGAGAAGTTGGGTTTAATTTTCCCTGTGTTTTCTAGGTCTCATGTGAAACATACCAGGAGCCCGTACCCAGTTTGACCTTAGCCATGTAACATAAAATGTGTAGGAAAAAAGCAAGAAGAAACTATGTCAAAATATTTTCAAGAGTTTACTTTTGGATGAGAGAATATTGAAGGAAAGTTAATTTTTCTTTATTCTTTTTGGAATCTCATAAATCTTCTATAATGGATGTATAGCATATTTGATATAAATACTATAGAAATATTGAACCATTTGGTGAAGATAGCGCCATGTGTCCTTCATAGTTTCCTTCTTCAGGTAGGCCCACGATGGCAGCCTGAACTGTACGCCTTGCCCACTGAGCATCCCCTACTTAACCACTGTCCCGCCAGATCACTCCCATGATACTGCCTTAGAAGTGCTTACTTGTTGCTTTGATTGTCTGAGACTTTCTGGTGTGAATGTGTGGTTTATATATGGAACTGGCTCAAAAGCTTCTCAAGACTGGGACTGTGGATCTGTGGCTTGTTTTTCTGTTTTGTTTTGTTTTGTTTTGTTTTTTACAAAACACTCAGCCATGTTATAGGCACTTACAGTCATTTGTTGATGGAGTGAATAAAAGATTACATTCCAATGTCTTAGATCTAGGAGTTTCTTCGCCTACTCAGTCAACAAAACTGATAGGACTTTGGACAGGGGTCAAGATAGGATGAAAAAACTTGTATCAGTGTGGCTTCTGACCGCCAAAAACTTGTATTCTCACAGAGAAGATTATACATATATATGAATGTCTGCAATAAAAAGTGTTTGTGGAGGGTGCCATAGGAGTGATGGAAACTTCAGGGCACAGGATCCCCGAGGAGAGAGAATTTGCTTGCAACAACACATCAGGGAAATTATACCCGACATTATTGGAACCTCATAAAACATTCCCTGGTCTCCCTCTGATTTTTGACATAGCTACAGCGGATAGTTCCAGGCAATCTCAGGGTCATGCTGACAGCGTCTCACCTCAAGTCTGCACATGTGGCTTTCTGCCTAGGGCTTTCTCTAGTGCTGTGGCGTTGGCTTGGTCCATGTACAACAGCAGCCTGAATGTGGGGGAGGTACTGGCCTCTGGGGTAACCAGTTCTGAGAGGTATCCCATAGCTTCCTGAGGATCCCTATGGAATCAATCACTCATTGCCTGTAGGAGTGATTTCATTATAGCACCCTTATACTGCCTTTTCCTCCATTTCTCTTTTACTCTCTTTGCTTATTTACTTAGTATCTGTACTCAAGTTTCTGTCTTGGACTCTGTTTTTATGAGAAGCTAAACTAAGGCAGAAACCGCTATGAATTAGGAGCCACTTGAACTGGGTCTTGTCCACAGGCAAAGGCAACGAGAAGGTGTGTGTGTAGGGGGTGGGCATCGGCATGTGATATGGAGAACACAGGATGTACCTAGTGTAGTAGTGCTAAAGTTCCTCCTATCAAGATTCAGACTGCATTCTCTGCCCCCTGAATCTGCACTGGCTTTGGGCTTGCTTTGTCCACTACAGTGCTGCTGAAGGGAGGTTGTGTGACTTCTGAACTTGGGCCTCAAGCAGCTTGGCACAAGTCTGCTGTCATTCTTCATAAAGCTAGCACTGCCATGTTGAAAAGCCAAGACTGGCCTGCTGGAGCATGTGAAGCCCAAATTTTCCAGGTGAGGAAACTTCTAGACAGCCTAGTCACCCTACCAGCTGCTCACAGACACAGTTGGACCAGAAGTGAGCACAGCTGGACCAGAAGACTTCTCAGGTGAGCTCAGTGCCAATTACCAACCAGATCAACTGTGAGCTAAATAAATGCTGCTTCTTTATAAGCCACTAAGATTTAGAGTGTTTTGCTATGTGACAAAAACTAAATGATATATCTGGGCCATCCTGATTAGCCAGAAGATGGCACCCATGACTTAGATTGAGGCTAGGTTAAGGTGGGCTTTGAATGCCATCCTAAAGGAGTTGGGATAGAGTAGCTAAAGAGGTACTGTGGAGGAGACAGCCATTTAGCCACTGCAGATTTGGGTTTTCCATGCTGTAGTGCAGAGGTATTGCCAGAAAGGGGCTCCAGAGCCAGAGACTGTGTTCTCACCTCTCTTTCCACATGGCTTGTTCTCTCCCAAGCGAATATCAGTGTCAGGCATATGGATAACATTACTTAAGATGGCTAATTATTAGGAGTGGGATTCCCTTTGCTCTCCCTCTGTCCTTTGTGACAGCTGGATGATACCCAGGCAACCCTAAACCCACAGAATGGTAGAACATCAAAATGATGCAACCTGTACTCCAACATCTCTCATTAGAGATTTAACCAAGAGATGATTTAAGCCAAGTGTGGTGGTGCATACTGAGGCAGGAGGAACTGCAAGTTCTAGCTCAGCCTGGATAACTTAGCACATTAGTGAGACCCTGTCTCAAAATTTTAAAATATTTTACAAAGGGCTAGGGATGTAGCTCAGTGCAAAAGCTCTGGGTTTAATCTCCTGTACTGAAAAAATAAAGATATTTAATTAAGGAGACAATGACCTGGGTATGGTCTCTTCCATGACAGCAAAAAGGAAAGAACCAAAGTGGAGGGTCCTTTCAAGCTAGGCATTGTTCTTTGGGAGTGTGTGGGGGGGACTAGTTAAAGCATGGACAGTCTCACCACGCACAAGGAAACCTTTCTGCTCAAATATATTTCTACTTGTTTAGTTGTGAATTAGGAAAAGTGGTCCTAACATTCCAGGACTGGAATCTGAGAAGTTCAGTTCTTCAAAAACATTCAAAGTTTCTTTTTACTTTAGTTTATTTGATTTGGTTTTTCGAGACAGGGTCTTGTTATAGCAGCAAAATTTTCTTTTCAAAGAATAATAATATCCAATGCATCAGAGAGGCTCTGTCCCTTCTCCGAGTCTGGGATACCTCTCTTCTTTCTCCCGTGAACTCCTGAGAGCCTAGTAGAATATGTTGCCACCATTTGGCTGCTTCAGTCTTCTTTTTCAGATATGGACTTCTTCCCTAAGGAAATGGGAAGGTCTCCTGTGAATGCTCCTGGGGAAGGTTTAGGCGGAGTTCATTTATATTCCTTCTGGGAGCAATTCCAGGACTGTCTGTAGGAGTGTGGAGCCACTTCCTGCTGAAAAAGTCATCTCTTAGAATCACTCCTCAGGACCACAAGCCATCGTTGGCATCTCAGAACTGTGGCACTGTTACAAGTAGCGTGGCTTCCTGGCACCACCGTTTGACTCGGCCATGCCTCTTCCTACCAGTCTCTGCCAGACTTCCCAGAGCAGGCCTGTGCCAGGCAGTAGAAACTTCACAGGACATCTCAGGCCCCAGCTGTCTGTCTGGGCATTTGCTTATCACCTGGAGCCGCACCACCAGACACTCAGACTACAGGTCCCCTGGCATTGGCCCCTCCCTTGGTTCAGCCTGCTTGTCAAGTTGCCTTGACCTGTCCTACCCAAGCCAAGCCCTGACTTGGACACTACCCCAAGGGCAGCTGTAGCTCCTCAGCCGTGCTTCATGGTGGCCTTGGAGTGATTTTGCCTCCCATCCGGCTCTCAGAGCCCCTGGAATGTTGAGAAAGAGCTTTGACCTAGACCTGGCTCGCCTCACCCCATAACTAATGAGTTTATTATAGCATGCAATAAGCCTCAAACTAGTTTGAATTATATTCTTAAAGGGCCAGTTTCCTTTTTAAAAAATTTTATTTTAAAAGGGGGTAAAATTAAACACAACAAAACAGAACAGAACGGGACATAAGAAAGGATAAATTTCAAAGCTAGACAACCATAGCTCTTCACTATCTGTCATATTGTCTCTTCTTTTCTTCCAAATGGTTGTCCTTATCTTTGCATATGGGGAGCTCATACTAAATAACATAGTCAATCTTTTCATAAGATGTATAGTTCACTGGCTCCCACTTGCTAAGCAGGGGGGGGATAGGGCGGGGGACAGGACTACATCAGATGTCTGATTCTCAGCCCACACACCGGCAGGATCACAGCTGCCCCCCAGAGAGGGGAGGAGTTCCTTGTTCTCCTGGCACCCCGAGTCAACCGCACAGGGCAGGTCCCAATGAGCCAGGGTCTCTCTCCTTCGGGCTGCCGAAAGTCTGCCACACTCTCAGCCGCCCCCCAGAGAGAGGAGGAGTTAAAGGGCCAGTTTCAATCATTGCATGTCACCCTAGCAGAAGCATAGTGCTGATTAGAATTGAGAACCTCTTTGTGGCATTGAAGTGGGTGAAATGTGTCTTCAGTGTCCCACAGATTTAGTTTATATCTTTCAAAGAATTTGAACAAAAAACAAAAACCAAACAAACAAACAAAGAAAAAAAACGAGCCAGGAGTGGTGGTTCACTCCTGTAATCCCAGTACTCAGGAGGCTGAGTCAGGAGGATGGTTGCAAGTTCAAGCAAGACCAGCCTGGGCTACAAAGTGAGCCCAAGGCCAGCCTGAATTGTATAGCAAGACCCTGTCTCAAAAAGACAAAAAACAAAACAAAACAAAAAAAGAATTTGAAATTCCTCCTAATATCTGAACTAACATGACTGATTTATTTATTTACTTATTTATATGGCACTGAGGGTTGAAGCTAGGGCCTTCACATTGAGCTATATTCCCTGCCCTTTTTATTTTTCATTTTTATTTGAGATAAAGTCTTGCTAAGTCACTAAGTAGCCTAGGCAGGGCTGGACTTCTAATTCTCCTGCCTCAGCTTCCCAGAAAGCTGAGATCACAGGCATTCCCTCATCACACTTGGCTTCTTATGTACTTGTGTTGAGAACTGGATCTAAAAACAACACTGAGACTGAAATCTTGAGAAGTTGGTTGGTAATAATGATAGTAATACCAAGCAACATTTCTGAGTGCCTATTACATATCTGGGTCATTGAAAAATAAAATATATAGCATTTTATTGACTCCTAATGATATCATAGCCCTGTGAGTTAGATATTATTCCATTTTACTGATGAGTAAACCAAGGATAAAGGTGAAATAATTTATCAGATTTCCAAAAATACAGTTGGGTAGTCATGCTTCTAATCCAGGCCGTGTGTCTGAGCTATTAGCTCTTTGCTCTCCTGTATTTCAGTGGGTGGCAGGCAGGCCCTAGTTAGATGGACTTTCCCTCTTAATTAAATCTGGGAGCAATGATAGAGGAATTTTCCTTCAATAATTGAAACAAAAAACTATTGGACCTTTTTTTTATTTTGTTTAATTATACCAGTCATTGTCAGCTCTTTGAAGTAGAAAAATTACAATAACTTTCTAGATTTCCAGAATACAAAATTGAACCATAATTTTACCACTCAGAGATAATCATTCTTAATGCTTGAATATTTTATTTAGTATTTTTATTTTCAATATCTTCTAATATTGCTGGGGGTTTAGTGCAGTGGCACAAGTGCCTGTCTGGCAAGTACAGGGTCATGAGTTTGATCCCAGGTACCAAAAAAAATGTTCTAATATTACATTAGTACTAAAAATAACTCTAGAAACTACAAAGAATCAAGAAGAAGGAAATAAAACTCATCCCAAATGTAGGGCCGGGGATCTAGTTCAGCAGCATAAGCGCCTGCGTTACAAGTGCATGGTTGTGAGTTTGAGCCTCAGTACCAAAACAAAAACAAAAACAAAAAACAAATGTGCATGTATATCATATTGCTTTATAATGTGCATTATAACTTTGTAACTATAATTGCTTTGTAACTTTGTAGCTTAATAATATTTTGTAAGTGTGTTTCATCTGAAAATGCCTTTCATGGCACTTTGGCTAGATTTCCACTTCCATATAACAATTTACCGAAAACAGCACCTATTTATTGCCTCATAGTTTCCATGGGCCCGCAGTCCAGCCCATCTCACCTTGATCCTCTGCTCAGGGTCTCACAAAGCTGCCATCGTGGTGCTGACTAGACTTTTCTCAAATGGAGGATTGACTAGGGGAGAATTTAGTCCAAGCTCACACAAATTGTTGAGTATGACCTTTAATTCTTGTAAGTCATCTTTATTGGATTAGAAAATGCCTAAAAGATTAGTAAGTGTGCTTCTGGGTGCGTCTAGGTGGATCATGGAGCCATGGCCTTGGGTACCATATGTAGTCCCTCACTTGGTCCTCTCTGACACTGTTTCCCTGCTCTGCGGTCTGGCTACCATGAACTAAGAAGCTTTGCTCCACCAAGCCCTTCTCCATGATGTTCCTGACTATGGAGTGAATGCTCCCAAACTGTAAGCTAAATGAAGCATCTTTTCCTTTAAAGTGCGTCAAGTATTGTGTCCAGCAATGGGAAAGGTGACTGAGATATTGACGAATTAATTTTCTTGAGGCTGGGGACTGAAGGTCTGGATTCTTGCAGGCTAATGATTGAAGGCTGCCTTCACAACTGTGATGTTGAACCTTTTAGAGCTTTCAATGATAACAAACACCTGGCTGTGGTATGTGTGCCGTGGGTTCACAACCACTGCTCTAGAAGCTTCTCACACATTTCCCTGCCATGTGGTTCTCTCTGTGGTTGGTTCGCAATATGGCAGTTTGTTTCTTCAAGGCCACTGGGGAACATTCAAGATCCAAACTATAGCAAATCACTGTTATGGTTAAATATTTTCATAGGCCCTTAATTACTTCCTTTGCATGAATTGTAGGAAATGCATTTGCTGGGTCAAAAAGTTCACACAATTTAGAGGCAATTCATAGTGTGGTATTAGAGGGCACTGGAAGCATGTTGGACTAAGCCAAGTTAATATTTATAAAGTGCTTGAATAGTGCTGAACACGCTGGAAGGACATATGTACATATTGAGTAAAATGAATAAAAAATAAAATTGAGGGTTTTTTTCATTTTCATCCTCATAACAATACACTGAGGTAAGGCTAAAACTATTTGCATTTAATAGAACAAGATGAGGCCAGAGGGTAAGCAGCAAGATTACCAAATTGATTACTTGAGCCTTATCCAGCTTCTCCACTGATCGAGCACGTAACTATAAGCAAATTCTTTTTCCTGAGTTTAACTGTCTCCTCCACCATTCTGCTTCAGGGAGCTAATGCTTGGGCAAGTGCAGTACTTGGAAGCTGTAGACCAGTGAGTCTCACTCTTGATTACGCTGTGAGATCACCTGGGGAGCTTTAAAAATTAGCCATGCCTGGGTGGTGGCCCCAGAAATTCTGATGAAATTAGTCTGGGCCGTGGCCTGGGCATCAGGAGTTTTTGAAAGCTCCCCAAGTGTATCTAATGTGCAGCCAGGGTTATGACCTACTAGTACAGTCGCCCACACTTGTGAGAGATTATTTCTTTATGCAGCTGAGGAAGCAACATTCAGTTCTTGCTCTCTGCTCTCAGCCGTCAGGAAGTGGCCCACTAGGGCCGGGCTGGAATGAAGCCTTTGTCTTGAACTCCAGTGTGGACTCAGTCTGCAAAGTTAGTTTGGGAAGCCATCAATTACCTGCTGTTTTGCCCTCCACCATGAGTCCCTGGGCAGCAGGATGTCAGCATCAACCATGCTGGCAGGGCTGCTTTCCAGTGGAGCCTGCTGCTGCTGCTGCTGCTGCTGCTGTTTTTCTAGGAGCCAAAGTGGATCCTCACATCACAGCAGCAGCATCCTGCTGCCTGTCAGTCACAGCTGCATGACGGAGGCTGAGGGACTAGACTCCTGGCTTCCTGCCACTGGGGCTGGGTAGCAGATTTGCTGAGGTGTCTTTGGGGCCAGGCCAGCTTTCCAGCTCACCGTGAAGGCTGGAGATGAATTTCTCTGAGCGGCCAGAATGCAACTCAAAATGAACTCTATTAATCAGTGGAATGAAAGCCTTGGTCAGGTTGCCCCAGTGTGACAGAGAAGGCCTGGGCCAGCCACTGACTTTTTCCTGCATCTTGTAAGTTGGGGGAAGTAAATGTGTTTGCCATTTTGCAGAGGTCAGACACTACCCAAAGACTGTGGGGAAAATCGTGGTGTAGAGAAGCTCCTAGCCAAAGACCAGGAAGAAAAATGGAAGTTACATTTAATGCAGGCCTGCCTTGCACAAGTCATTGCGCAGCCTCTCATTGAATCAGAGGATGGCAGCAACCACAAGAATTCTGCATGGTTATCTCCATTTCACAGATGAAGAAATGGAGCGCAAGAGGTGCAGGATCTTTGTGAGGCCGTGTAACTAGCAAACGACATAAAGCAGAATCCATGCATTGGCCACCCAGCCTGCAAAGCCCATGTTCTTTGCATGCCACTCTGATTCTCAAATTGAGAAGGGAAAGTTTTGGTCCAAGTAGCTAATGTTTTTGTTCATTTCCTTGCTTCTTACTAGGATTATTGTCATCATGGCCCACCATCCTTGGCCCAACTGTGAAGCACCGAAGATTGCTTTTGCATTGGTGCACCTTCCCCACTGAATTAATGTAGGCCATGTTAACTCCTATAACCAGCAGACTCCCAGGTCTCAGAGATGTAACATGACAGATATTTATTTTTTGTTCACATAAAGTCCAGGTGGTCCTGTAGGGCTGAGGGATCTTGCTCCATGTAGGCATGCAGTCTGCCTGAGGCTTCATCCTCCCCTAGGGCTTGTGTGTTGGTCACTAAGGAAGGGACTATGGAGGGTCCTGAAGGATGTTTCACCACCAGTGGAGGACATGACACATGTCATTTCTGCCCACATCCCATTAGCATGTGTTGTCACCTAATGAAGCCAGCCTGGGGAATGCATCCAGCTGTGTGCTACTGATGACAAGGACAACGGGTTTTAGTGATCATTTAGTAATCCTTTCTCCAACCATAGATCACCTTGAGGTCTCTTGCTTCTTGGGGCCTCACCTTCCTGACCCCACCCGCATGCTCTCCAGAAAGCCATTCTGTGGTTCCTGTTGTCTCCTCTCACTGACAGTGACCTTGCATCAAATTTCCACTCACTGCACTGGTCATGGCGAGAGCACTAAGGGGAGTTCTTCTGAGGCCACCTTCCACAAAAGTGGCACTCGGGCCACAAATTATGGGCCTCTCAGGATGTCTGGATCATCTTCGCCAACACTTTAGAGTAGGGAGTCAGTAACGGAGAGGCTGCTGACCTTTGCCTTCACTCTTCATCCGACTAATGGTGATGAATGGCAGTGTCTCGACTCTGAGGGCTCTGACTGTTTTGCCTGCCATGTTCTCACCTCAGTGTGTTTTCTTTTTTCATTAGCTCTTCTAGCTTCAGACCCGAGGGGAAAATGGGCTCTACAGGGGTGGACAGTAGGAATTTTTTACACCTGCCTATTCTGCTAATGAGTCCACTAAGCCCTTATCTGCTTACTGGTGGGATAAAATGTAATGGACTGTGCAGTCTGGCTTCAATGTAGTCATTTGCGATAATATAAATGGACCCTTTAGGAGGCATTCATACTCTCATTTGGTGAGCATGTGTGTCTCAGCACTTCTCCAACTCCATGGGGACACGGACTTACGCAGGCTCCTTAGATTTTCGTGGGTGCCAGGCTGACGTGTTTGGGTGATCTAGGATCTGACGTTTTTTCTGTGAACAAGGCTTGGAGGTCTCCCAGGATGAGCCGCCCTTCTCTGGGATCCTGGTGCCTGCAGACCTCTGGGTGTCTGGCTGAGGCATCTGTTTGCCCTCTGCGTGGGGTCAGTATCCCGCTGAGGTGGGCTTGCAGCAGGTGTTCTGGATCTGACCTGCGATTCATACCCTATAGGAATAAAAGGCATCTTGCAAAAATAAGGGGCCACTTTGCTTCATCTGGTTGTGCCACACAGGTGGACCAATTCAGGTTTGCTGGGGGCTGTCTTCTCTCTCAGGGTGGCTGCCATCGATCTCTTTCTGCTTCCCACAAATTCTTAGGAGATAAGGAGGGCATCTTTACTCCTACTTCTCCTTCATTACAGTTCCTTCTGCCTGCCTTTATGGACCTAATGGTCTGTGGGGGAGGAGTGGTCATTCTGAACTCCACAGAGGGGTTTTCTGCCAAACTGCAGGGGGCAAGATGGGGCTGCAGGACAGAAGGTGGAGATGGAAATTATTCTTTAGGGAAGAATTGTTCAGCTTAGTTAGATACTAACTTCCTGAAATAGATGTAGCCACAGGGAAATGCCATGGTTTACATTTTTGGTAAATAAATGAGGCATCTAAGTGGAAGAAATAAGCAAGGCCAAAACCTAAAGACAATTTTAAAAAACATTATAATATTCTGAAATGCACTCATGGCCTCACTTTGTACAGTAACACACTTATCTGGCTATATAACCTTCTTCATTTATGTGGTAGGTAACTTTCCCCCCATCTGACCTTTGTTCTTCTAGTCTCCTGATTTATTTTTTTTAAGAGTTGGACAATTTACTGGGGAATAGGAATGGGGAATAGGAATAGTTCCCAAGAGACAAGAAGAGTCCTGAATGGGTTGCTAATGTACCCATTTCTGAGAAACTTTTATAGTGCAAAGTAACAAAGGGTGGGTTCAATGTGGGTCAAATTATAATCAACCAGTAACATTACAAATATAGCCATTTAGCTAATATTGATCCAGTAGTAACAGGGCACATGGATGACATCATTAACCTTGGTTGATAATCTATAGTCTTAGTCTTGGTAGATTTAGTCTTAGTGGGTGGGAGAGGATGACCCAGCCCTAATGGTTTATGTATATGGGATTTTTGAAAAGGGTGGTACCAATAATCTCAAACTTCCTTAGGGAAGTATGTAAATATGGCCATTGTGACTTTAATCTTCTGATACACCTCCAGCCACAATTTTGATGTGTTCTCATCTTCTGCACTGACTTCCCTGAGGGCCTTGGCCTATCTGACTGCCTATACAGTGGATCCTTGATTTACAAACTCAATTCATTTGCCAGGGTTGGTTGTAACTCGAGTTGGTTGTAAGTCAAGAGTATTTTTCCTATAAGAAATAATGGAAATACCCGTAATGCATTCCAAACCCCCCCAAGCACCCTTTAACGAATGTGCATAGTTTTCCAGAATCGCCAATAATTTTCCTACTGTATTCACCAAAAAGTTATAAAATATACCCAGTTTACCAGAAACAACAATTTCAAGTTGACATCTTTGGCTTGCAGGAAGGGAGGGTAAAATGGAGGGTGGTTATTGTTTGGAAGGAGAGTCCCCTTCCATAAGAACATCAGGAATCTGGCCCTCTGGTGTCCCTTCTCTCCTTGGGAGAGTCTGTAGCCCACTAGACCTGCTTCTGGCTCACTAGGTCTCAACCTTTCCAAAACTAAAAACCAGTCTCAGATTGTGTTTCTGTCTTGTCTTTACCACTCTTCTGTAGTATGATATGACATGACTTTGTCACTAAGCAAGTGAATGCAATAATTGGCATTCTCTCTATCTGGGTGGGTCTTCTTTACAAATGTTTGTAACTCTGTCTTTTTTCAGGATTTCCTTTAATTCAGAAGAATAACTTTTCTGCACTGATGGTTTATATTCCCCTTCCTCTCCATCAAGCTCCTCAGCTGCCATTCTCTGTTTCTCAGCCAGAAGTTGCTGATGTTTCTCTGATTATTCCTCCACCATTTCCTCCACATCACTACTGTCTACCTGCAAGCCTATGGATTCTACTATAGTGACAATGTCATTAACCACAGGGTCCTCTGCACAGCCTTCAAAGTCTCCTGTATAATTTTAGGCCACACTTCCCTTCAGCTAGATCTCAGTATCCTTAGACAGTGGCCCAGGATTTCTCAATTATCCTCACACAGGAAAGGATGTTGTAATGCTCCTTCCAGAACTCTTTAAGACTTAAATCTGCATCTGAGACCATCTGGAAGCCCTTCAGGAGCAGTTCCTGGGTGTATAGCTTCTTAAAGTTAGCTATAACCTGCTGGTCCATAGGCTGCAGTAGAAGAGTTGTATTAGGTGACAGGAACTCAGCTAAGAGCCATGGGAACTCTCCAGCCAGGTCTTTTTCCAAATCTCATAGGTGAGCAGGATCATCGTCCATGATGAGGAGAGCCAAACCCCCAGAAAGCCTCCCTGATCCATTTGAGAAAAAGTACTCTAGTTACCCAGGCTTTTGCATTAGATCTCTACATGACTTTATGGTTTTTGTACACTCTAGGGATCTCACAGTGATGAACCAAGAGAGGCTTTTTAGCGATTTAGACCCTATCAAAAACATTTTTAAAAAGCACAGGGGTTGTAGCTCAGTGTGAAGCCCTTGGGTTGAGTCCTCAGTGCCACACAAAATAAATAGAGAGAGAGAAAGAGAAAGAAAGAGAAAGAAAGAAAGAAAGAAAGAAAGAAAAGAAAAGAAAAGAAAGAAGAAAGAGAAATAAATAAAAGAAAGAAAGAAGATAGAAAGAAAAAAGAGAAAGAAAGAAAGAAAGAAAAGAAAGAAAGAAAGAAAGAAAACGAGAAATACAATAAAGGAAAAGATTTTTTCCATTAAATTTAAGAAAGAATGAGAGAAAGGGCATGGAACTTTCAGTCAGACAGATGCAGATTTGAATGCTAACATCCACCACGCACTAAGTGACCTTAAGCAAGCTACTTGACTACCTTCCCGTGTTTTATGTTTCCTCACCTGTAAAGGTAGAAGCACAATTTGCAAAATTATTATGTGGATTAAATAAGAGCATCATTTTGGGTGAAGAGCCTCAATATAAGACTTAGCTTCCCCTATCTAGTCTTGGTTGATGTCCTATCTGAAGAAACACAGTTCAGTAGACAAAAAAAAAAAGAAAAGAAATGAGCACTTCAGTTTTGATCTCTGTCTCTGTCTGTCTCTCTCTCTCTCCAAACAGGAATCGAGGGCAAGTTAAGTGTTATAAAACTTGGCCAAAATCCCCTCTTCTACTGTTTCCTTTCCTGGGACCACATAGCTGATGGTGATAATAATGATTTATTGATCCTTGACAATATGCCTGGAACTTTCAAAGTATAGCATCACATCCTAATGTTGGAAGTGAGTAAGCATCAGGGTACCAGTATTGTTATTCAGGTAGTTTGCTGGCAAAACCAGCCTTCTGAAAACTGCACTGTTGAAACTGGTGGAAAATCTGAGTAAACTGTCTACTTAGCCTGCTTCATCTGCTCTTAGTAAACCTCCAATCACACCCCAGCCCCAGCACCTCAGCCCATAAATTTCCCTGGACCCAAGCCTCTGCAAGGCAGATTTGAAATTTATTTTCCCATTTCCACACACTTGGCCACCTCTTACAAAACTTGATAAATTTGAATCATTTGCAAGAAAATTGATGGATTTTGAGGCCATAATAATAAGTGGAATAAATCAGAAACAGAAGATTAAATGTCACATAGTTTCTCTAATACAAGAGACCCAAAATACAAATAATTTAAATGGCAAAATAAAAGAGAGATGGTAAGAATCATAGAGGCTGACTCTGTACAGATAGAAGGGAAAGTTAGAATGAACAAGACACAATATGTACACATACCAGTTCTTCAAGATGAAGGTAATTATTATATATTGCAAACACATTAACAAAATACCTGTTCCTTTAATAATTTGCATACTGTGTGGTGGAGAAAATGAGCCTGATTGGGGAACGCTGTCTCTCAGTGGCACCCCCAAACTCACTCTTTTTCTCTGAGATTCTACTATCTCAAAATTTCCCCTCATTCTTGTTCTATTCAGATCTTCCTTGCCTCAAACTGTGCTGATTTCATTCCAGGATTCCTGGCTGGACAGAAGAAGCATGAGGAGTTTCTAGTTGGGTCCTCCTCTCACTCCGACTTGCCTGTGAGAAATCATTGCATGTTAGTTGGTGAGGAAATGTTTCTGTCTCAAGCTATGATATGTCCGAATATGATCCTGAAGTACTTTCTTCCCTGTAGTCACACTCTTGCATTGTTTTTTTTAACTTGGTATTGCTGTGTAATTCACTTTACTCACTGAACAATGGCAATTTCAATATAAGAAGTGACTTGAAATGTGCTTGCATAATGAAGCTTGTGGCTCTGGGATCCTGTTATGGCTTGTGTCTAGATGTCTCTCCCCAAGTCTCATGCAGTCATAGGTGGCATTTTTTTCAGAGGTGGCTGAATCTAGAGTGTGTGATGCCTGGATTTATTCATGGTGTAATGCTCAGATCAAGGGCACTAGGATTAAGGATGTGAGTGCTACCTGCCTTAAGTAGTCTGGATAAGATAAGATATAAGGGATTGAAAGAGCTGTGGTTGTCCCTTGTTGCTGTGCTGCCTTCTGCCCACCATGAACTGTTTCTCCTCTGGGATGCTTGTGTGTCATGCCATCCTGCCTTGGAGCCAGCAGATTTTGATCTGAAACCTCTACAAAGTGTGAGCTAAATAAACCTTCCCTCCTTTAACTTTGGGCGTTGGGTATTTTGTCTTGGCAATGAGCAAAGTAACTACAAGCTGGCCTGCTGCAGAGTGAGACCATGTGGAAGAGAACCAAGTTGCCTTAGCTGACTGTCAACCAGCCTTCAGTTGCCCTGGCAGCTATTGATGTTGCACAGGCAAACTCAGCAATAAACTGGGTCTGGCATAGATCAGAAAAACTGCACAGCTAAACCCAATTCAAATTTGCAGTCTACCGGGTCATGTGCTGAATAGTTGCTGATCTGTAGTTAGATTTGCATGAATCACTCAGGGCATAATAGGTGCTCAATAAACATGAATTTCCTTCTTCCCCTTTCTCTTTTTCCCATAATCCCCCCACAACTATAAAGACGGAGCCATCAAGGTAGATCTACAAATTAAAGCAGGGCCTGCGATTTTCTTGTTGCAGTTGATATTGGTATTATCTCCATGGTCAGCTTTAACTAAGTGGCCCATTCCATTTGTGGTAGAGCGTATTTTCCAAAAAATAAAGGCCATTCTATTAAGATCCAGAACCTTGCCACAGCCCCATTTAGAGCTGGAGACTAGATTTCTTCTCCTTGAACACTGACATCCTAGTGACAGCCTTATGTAATAGAATACAATATTATTTGTGACTATTATGTGACTTCAGAACCCAAGCCACAAAAGGCAATACATCTTCTGCCTGTTGTTGGGTTGTTCTCTATCCCTATCTCTTCTTTATCTCCCTCTTCCCTCCTCCAGACAGTCTCTGTTGGAGACCTGAACCATCCTGGAATATAAGAAATAAGAAGTCTGCCTATCTTCTGGTTGCCATGTTAGAGAGAAACCACACAGAAAAACAACATGATAGAGATAGAGATAGAGATAGAGATAGAGATAGAGATAGAGATAGAGATAGAGATGATAGAGAAGATAAGAGACAGAGATACCTGATGAGCCCCAGCTGTCATTCAGCTGCTAGCTCTTTGTGTTTTTCCAGCCCAAGCTCAAGACATTTGAATAGATGAGGTGGTCAGGTGACCTCAGCCTCAGCAGCTCTCTAATCACAACCTCTGAGTACCTGAAACACCACCTGTTTTGCAGCAACAGTCAACTTTTCCTTGACTGTATCTGTTACAGTTCCATGCAAGATGCAGTTGAGGTGATTTTCTTTCACGTACTGTACAATCCACAGTGGAGATTTCAATTCTGGCACTGGCCAAGGAAACAGTGACCAGGAGAACCTGTCATCAGTGGACAACCAAAGCAGTCAGAACTCAGAGATAGAAAATTAGGAAGGAAATTCTGAATTAGTGAAAATCTGTGATTTGAGTTTGTGTTAAGTTTTAAGTGAAATGTTATCTAGCAATGTTCAAATAGTCACACTTACTAAGCCATGTAGCCTACTAAATGACATCCCAAGAGCATTTGATATTAAATAATAAAACTAATACTGAACACCTACTATGTGCCAGCAGTGGTATTGTTTTAAACTATCACACTACCATATGGGAAGTACTATTATTACCTAATTTTTGAAGACATGCCAAAGAGCAAACAAATAAGAAGTAGCAGAATTGAAAGTTACTTGATAAAGTTTAGAGAAAAAAAATGTTTCCAAATTAACTTCTAGGAAAAAAACATTTTAAGTAAGTGGCTTACAAGCAAACGGGGATGTCTGAAGGGCCTGTAATAGGGGTTCTACTTGAAAACATTCACAGAAACGATGATATTCAAAGGAGGTTCTGCCTAGGGGAAATTTTAATTCTATTCACAAAATTGTGAAATTAAGAATTATGAGCCAAATACTTGAGTCTGCATACAACCAGATGCTGGATTTTCATTTTATCTACTTTTTAAATATGGGAAAAACCTTATGTACCTATTAATAAGTCACAAAATCTGTATGAAATATGAAGAAATTATATGCTTATGTATCCCACTGTACCCCATAAATATATACAATTATTATTTGCCAATAAAAAAAGAATATAAAATTTTAAAAAATCCCCAATAAAAATTTGGAATAGGCACATAAAGAGTGAAGTAATACCAGTGACCCACAGTTGGTTAGACACATGGATCAAATAATGAAATCTGGTTTTGGGCCAGCAAGTATGTTGCAAGGGGACTTTCCCTCTAGAAGAGGCACACAGTCTGCTCTGCTCCAATGATCCATCTCCACCCTGCAGGCAGAGCAGCTTTCAAAGGTGGAAATTAGTGGTTAAATGCCTCTGATGATTTCTTACTGTGCCTGACCCAGCTCCGTCTTCCTTTCTGGCCACCTTCTCCTGTCACCATTCTGTGGCCAGGCTAGCCTTTGTTCTGCTCCTGAAAAACACACTCAGAGGCTCTGACTTCCAGTTTCCTTTGTCTTCA
>PVJX010023750.1:0-28837 GCA_004027295.1 Dolichotis patagonum | reverse complement strand
TAATGATGATGAACATTTTTTCATGTATTTATTTGCCATTCATATTTGTTCATCTGAGAACTGTGTATTCATTTCAGATGCCTATTTTTGGATTGGGTCTTTGAATTTTGTGGGTCTGATTTTTTATAATTCTTTATAAGTCCTAGACACAAGTACTTTGTCTGAGGGACAATCCACTAAGATTTTTTCCCAGTTTGTGGGTTTTCTTTTCACTCTACTGTAAATCTCTTTCAACATGCAGAAACTCTTTAACAAGATGTGGCCGCAGTTATTGATTCTGGGAAGTATTTCCCGTGCAGTTTGATTCTTGTTCATGAATTCTCTACCTACCCCTATATCTTTGAGGTTTTTACCTACTTTGTCTTCCAACAGATTTAGTGTTTCTGATTTAATATTTAGATCTTTGATCCATTTTGATTTTAGTTTAGTACATGGTGATAGGCATGGATATAGTTTTAGTTTTCTGCATATGGATAGCCAATTTTTCCAGCACCATTTGTTAAAGACTGTCATTCTTCTAGTGAACATGTCTGGCACCTTTATCAAAGATAAGGTGGTTGAGCAGGTTTGTGGTTGTGGTTGTATCTCCAATCTATTCCACTGATCTTCAGGTCTGTTTTTACTCCAATACCATGTTGATTTTATTACTGTAGCTTTGTAGTATAATTTCAAATCAAGGATTGTGATGCCTCCTGCCTTGCTTTGCTGCTTAGAATCACCTTTGCTATTTAGGTCTCTTCTGGTTCCAGATGAATTTTAGGAGTGATTTCTCTAGATCTATAAGGTATGTTAGTGGTATTTTGATTAGGATTGCACTGAATCTGTATAGTAATTTTGGGAGAATGGCCATTTTCACAATGTTTGTTCTTCCTATCCATGAAGAGGGGATGTCTTTCCATTTTCTGAGGTCCTCTTTGCTTTCTTTTTTCAGGGTATTATAATTTTCCTTGTATAGCTTTTACTTCTTTCGTGAGATTAATTCCTAAGTATTTCATTTTTTTGGATGCTAGTGTTAACAGTGTGGCTTCTCTTACCTCTCTCTCAGTACTTTTGTTGTTAGTGTATAGAAATGCTATTGATTTTTCAGTATTGACTTTGTATCCAGCTACATTGATGAATTTATTTCTTATATCTAGGAGTTTTTCAATGTAGTTTTGAGGCTCTTCTATGTAAAGTATCATGTCATCTGCAAATAATAATTTAACTTCCTCTTTTCCTATCTTTACTCCTTTTATTTCTCTCTGTTGTCTAATTGCTCTGGCTAGTATTTCCAGTACTATGTGGAATAGGAGTGATGACAGGGGACATCCTTGTCTTGTGCCTGATTTTAAGGTAAAGCCTTTCAGTTTTTGGCCATTTAATATGATGCTGGCTTTAGGTTTGTCATAGATGGCCTTTATCATATTGAGGTAAAGACCATCTATTCCAATTCTCTGTAAGGTTCTTATCATGAATGAGTATTGGACCTTAAAAACTTTTTCTGCATCTATCGAGATGATCATGTGGTTCTTACTCTTGGCTCTATTGATATGGTGAATTACATTTATTGATTTACGTATGTTGAACCATCCCTGTATTCCTGAGATGAATCCCACTTGGTCAAGGTGAATAATCTTCTTGATGATTTGCTGCATTCTGTTTGCTAATATTTTATTGAGAATTTTTGCATCTATGTACATTAGGGAGATTGGCCTATAGTTCTCTTTTTTAGTTGGGTCTTTCTCTGGATTTGGTACTAGAGTAATATTTGCTTCAAGGAATGACTTAGGAAGAATTGCTTCCCTTTCAATTTCATTGAAGAGTTTGAGGAGTGTTGGCATTAAGTCTTCTTTGTATTTCTTATAGAATTGTGCAGTGATTCCATCTGGGCCTGGGCTCTTCTTTGTTGGCAAGGTCTTAATTAAATTTTCAATTTCAGTAATAGAAATTGGGTTATTCAGCAGTTTTACATCTTCCTGATCCAGCTTTGTAGTTCATATGTATCTAGGAATCTATTTCTTCAGTGTTATCGAAGCTATGAGAGTAGAGGTTTTCAAAATAGGTGTTGATGATCTTCTGTATTTCCACCGAGTCTGTAGTAATTTCAACTTTTTCATTCCTTATTGCATGAATTTGAGTTTTTTCTTTCCTTTTTTTTAATAAGGTTGGCCATGGGCTTATCAATTTTATTTATTCTTTCAAAGAACCAACTCTTTGATTCTTTGATCCTTTGTACTATTTTGTTAGTCTCTATTGCATTAATTTCTGCTCTAATTCTTATAATTTCCTCCCTTCTTTTGGCTTTGGGCTTGGCTTGCTCTTCTTTTTCTAGATGTTTGAGTTGTAGCATCAGGTTGTTTATTTGTGTTCGTTCTGCCTTCCTGCTGTGGGAACTCAGTGGAAGAAATTTTCCTCTGAGGACTGCTTTCATTGCATCCCACAAATTCCGGTAAGTTGTGTTTCTATTTTCCTTTGCTTGTGTATGTTTATTTCATCTTTAATTTCCTCCATGACCTACTGATTTCTCAAGAGTGTATTACTCAGTTTCCATGTGTTTGTGAGGTTTTTCCAGTTGCTTTTATCATTAATTTCTAATTTCATGGCACTATGATCTGATAACATGTATTAGAAAATTTCAATTCTTTTGCATTTACTTAAATATGTTTAGAGACTGTCCCATGTACTGCTGAGAAGAATGTATATTCTGATGTTGTTGGATGGAAAACTCTATGTATATCTATCAAGTCCATTTGTTTAAAGGTATGATTCTGTTCTGTTATGTCTTTGCTGATTTTCTGTCTAGTTTATCTGTCCCTCTGTGTTAATGGCATGTTAAAATCTCCTGCTGTAATTGTGTTATTGCTTATTTGACTTTTCATTTCTGTTAATATTTGCTTTGTATAGCTGGGTGCTCTGGAATTTGGTGCATATATATTTAAGATTGTTATCTCTGCCTCTTGAAGTTTTCTCCTAACTAGTATGTAGTGACCTTCTTTATCTCTTTGGATCATTCTTGGTTTGAAGTTCACTTTGTCTGCAAACAGGATTTCTACTCCTGCTTTTTTTTTGGTTTCCTGTTGCATGAAACATTGTTTTCCATCCTTTGACTTTCAGTCTATGGGTTTCCTTTTGGGTTCGATGGGTTTCTTGTAGACAGCATATCATTGGATGTTGTTTCTTGATCCATTCTGCCAGTCTGTTTCTTTTGATTGGTGAGTTGAGGCCATTTACATTAATGGTTATAACTGTTATATATTGGTTTATTGTTGACATGTTATCTTTGTGCTGTTGTATCTTTAGCTTTCCATTCTATTTAATTTTCTACCTTGCTTGTAGGATTTATCCTATGTATATCTAGAATATCTTTCAGTATTCCCTGTAGGGTTGGTTTTGTGGTCATGAAATCTTTCAGCTGTTCTTTGTCATGGAAGTATCTTATTTCTCCATCCATTTTGAAGGACAGTTTTGCAGGGTACCTCAGTCTGGGTTGGAAGTGGTTTCCTTTCTGAAATACTTCACTCCATGCTCTTCTTGACTTCATTGTTTGTGATGAGAAGTCTGTTGTGATTCTGATAGGTTTTCCTTTATAGGTGATCTGTCTTTTCTCTCTAACAGATTTTAGTATTTTTTTCTTATGGTGGATTTTTTAGATGGTGATTATTATGTGTCTGGGTGTAGTTTTATTTTGGTTATGGCTATTTGGAGTTCTATATGCTTCACGAATCCAAATGTCAGTTTCCATTCTCATGTTTGGGAAGTTTGCAGCTATTACTTCTGTAAAAAGCCTCTTGATATCATTTGGACTGTCCCCTTCTTTTTCATTTATCCCTATTAATCTTATGTTATTTTTCTTTGCATCATCTTGTAGCTGTTTAATTGTTATTTCCTGATTCTTTGTTATTTTTAAAAGATCTTTCATGTTCACTAGCTGTGATCTTATCTTCGAGGTCTGAAATTCTATCTTCACTTTCATTGAGGTGGTTTTGGCAGCTTTCAATAGAATTTTTGATTTCCTGTATATCTCTTTGAATCTGTTTTATGCATTCTGTTTGTTTCTTATAATGTTCATGTAGGTATTCTATCTTTTTGCTTTGTTCCTCTAATTTTTTAGCTGTGTCTTCACTTGATGTATTCACTATTTCTTTACTACTTTTATCATTTCTTCTTTTACCTGGGTAATTATTTCTGATTTGAATTTCTCCACAGTTTCCCCTAGTTGCTTCTTTATTTCAGTTGATATCGTTTCAGTCATTTCAGATGTATGGCTTGTATTTTCTTCTATGTACATGGCTCCCAGGCTTTCTTGGGATGGGCTGGTGATTTGCGCCTGCCTTTTGGTCTTTCCTTTTGTCATTTTTCTTTATTTCCTTGGTTTGAGTGGTGTTCCAAAGCTTCCTCTGTGTGTGTGGCAAATCTCTTCCTGCACCCTCAGGTACTTAAGCAGTCTCAGTTCCTCTGCAGGTACTTGGCCCCCTAAATTTAGAGATGAAACCAGGGTGTGGAGAACCGGGGCCAGAGAAATCCCCAGGGCACAATCCCCTGTCCTAGGGGTGTGGATATGAACTTAGCAGCTTGTAGGGCTGGTCGTAAGCTGTCTTCAGGCCAGCCCACTTGAGCTGATAGTCCTTGAGCAAGGTTCCTGCCTCCTGGACTAAAACAAGGCTGCTGAACATGGTTGACTGAGGCCTTGCAATCTGCTAGACCCAGTCCAGAGTCCTGGTAGCTCCCCAGAAACTCAAAACCAGGAATGTAGGTCTCCAACTTTCCCCAGGTCACTGGAACTCACCTCAGGCAATCTCCACCTCTCTGCAGATTCTTGGCTTTCTTAATTGAGATGCAGAAGCTGGGTATGGAGAACTGGGGCTGGCAGAGTCCCCAGGGTACAATCCCCTGTCCTAGGGGTGTAGATATGAACTCTGCAGCCAGCAATACTGGTTGCAAGCCATTCTCAGGCCAGCCCAATTGAGCCCAGAGTCCTCAAGCAAGGTTCCTGCCTCCTGGACTGAAACAAGACCATGGAGCATGGCTGACTGAGGCCCTGCAATCCACTGGACCCAGTCCAGCATCCTGGTAGCTCCCCAGGAACTCAAAAGCAAGAATGTAGATATCCAACTCTCCCCAGGTCACTGGAACTCACCCCAGGCAACCTCCACCTCTCTGTAGACTCCCCAATATGTGATATTTTTATACAATGGAATATTATTCAGCTATAAAAAAGAGTGATTTTGAAGTTTTTATAGGTAAATGGAGGTAACTAACTATCCTCCTAAATAAAATAAATCATACATTTGTAAATATCATATTGTTGCTCTAGTATAAAAATAGTAATAATAAACTGAAATAATAATAAAAACAGTAAATAAGAAACACATTGAAGTACAGTACATTAATAATTAGTACATTTTGAATTTGTATATTCAAAGGTATATTGTTAGGTCAATTTACAAAAGCCAGATATTAACCAAATTTTTGATTGAACAAAGGTCCTACATGCTGTTTATAGTATTTTCTGCCTATTCACCATTTGTTTTTATTTTTTGTTGCTAATGTTTGTAATTTATATTAAAAGATCATTAGTTGAAATAAGAAAGCCAAAACAGCAAAACAAGTTCACATTCTCTTCCCCACCCAAAGCTTGGATACTGCTAGTAAATAATGCTATATGTGAATTTTATGATTTTACATTACAAAGGATTTTGGAAAATGAAATATTTGTATTTCTCATTTGACATTTCTCATTTGTTAAATAATTTTCCACTTTCCTTTTTAACTTATAGCTATTGCTCTAATGACTTATAGATATTGCTCTGACAAATATATCCATTTAACTACAGATAAATATGTATAATCAATGATAATGAATTTTATAACTGTTTTCTAAGTTCAGTTATTCCTATGCTGACACTTAATGGGGTATAAAGGTCAGTGTTCTTGCTGGAAGTTTAGTTTTCTATATTAGAAATTAATTTACTTTGCAATTTAAATGGTTGAGCTTGTTGACGTAATTTTGTTGCCAGTGGGAGAGGAAAGGGATTTTGACTAAACTATAGATGAAACCTCCATATCACAAAGACAAATTAACACACTTCAAATCATAGTATCTGAGAAATTTAAATTTCTGTTTTCCCCTTCTTTATGGATATTAAATTCTTTTATTTTTTAATCATCTTATGACCCAAACCCACAATGTGGAAATTTTTTCTCTAGGTCTTTAATTGTACACAAGATAAAAATACAGTACCTAGCTGCATATTTTTCATGGACATTCTTTAAAATGAGCTTAATAAAATCCTTTCTATTTTTAACTTGTGGAGGAATTATGGATAGGTATCAGATTTCTTTAAACAATCTTTTTCTTTTTGAAAGTGATTTTGTGTACTACAATTATTTAGTTTCAGATATTACACAGCTTTGCATTACCAGACTATATAACCTCCTCTGTCACACTGTTAGTAAGTACTCATATTATTAAATTTAATCTGCTAGTGTTTTCTTGAGTTTTACATATATATCCAGACGATATATTCAGCTGGATTTATTCTTGTTGCTTTTGGTTATGTTTTATTACACATTTGGCTAGCAGTCCAAAAGAAACGTTATCAAATGAGCTATAAAATATTCTGTTTCTCAACATTTCATCTTATTTTTTCCTTAAGTGCTTGATGGGATTCACCACTGAAGGCACCAAGAAATGCGGTTTAGCATATGGAGATGTTTTTAATTAGCTATCAGTAATTGTGAGCAAATTGAGGCTACAGGAAAACATTCATATTTAAATCCCCTAAAATCATATGTCCTTAGTAGGTAAAACAGCAAAATATTAGAAGCAATACTAAAAATATACTCTGATTTAATTTAAAGATTGTGAACCAGATAGTGTGAAGTTATGGATGAGGGAGTATTTTAAAATATACTACACATACGTTATACATAGCTAGTTGTTAATTGAAATAAAAGGTACAGAAAACATCATATCTCATGTACTTCCAGTTCTGATAATATACAACATAGAAATGAAATTGTATTTGGTTTTGGTTATTTTATTTCATACATCATTGGCTGTTCATAAATTTGATACATAATATATAAGTAGGTGTGTACATATATGTGTTTCAAATATGAGTTGTATTACTACTTCTTATGAATATAAAGATGCAGAAAATAGGTCTTCTTCCATATTACAAGACATCTCATGTTCTGCTTTCAATTGCTTTTCCTTTCTTCTGAATTCCTTACATGATTTATTCAGGTTTTACAGAGTGTCTTGGTAGGCTTTCCCATAAGACTAAATACTCAGTGCCTGCAGTTTAAAGAAGGAGAGGTTCGTTTTGCCTCACAGTTTTCAGAGGATTCAGTCCATGGTAATCCAGCTCCAAGGCAGAAATGCTATTGTAGAAGAGAATGGAAGGAGAAAATCTGCTTAACTCACGACAGCCAGGCCGCAGAGTGAGAAGGAAAGGGCCCTGGGCAACAGTCCTCCTCTTGGGTTACGCCTCTGGTGACTACGTGTTTTGACCAGGTCCCACCTCTAGCCACCAATGCTCTGATAAATACGATGCTTTTATGACCCAGTCACCATCTAAAATCTCCTTTTCTAAACACAAAATTTTTGGTAGAACAAGTAAGATCTAAACCATAACATTCCACTCCAGCCCGTGAAAGACTCAAGTCCATCTCATTATGCAAATGGATGAGCCCATCCATGTGTCTCCAAAATCTTAACAGTCCCAGGACTGCTAAAAACCCATGTCCGACGTGCCTTCTGAAACTCAGCAAAAACTCTCAGATGTGAGCTCCTGTGAAAAATGTTTCAAAAGTTATACACTTCCAACACACAATGACACAAGGCACACATTCCCACTGCAAAAGTGAGGAAAAGGAGGGTAAGAATCAGACCCAGGTAAGGCAGAAGCTCAGCAGGACAAACATGAAATCCTATAGCTCCATGTCCAGCATCTGGGGCAGGTGATGGTGAGATCTGAACTCCATCTTGTTCCTGTGGCCCTTACTGTTGTAGCTCATGTGGCCTCTGTCTCAGGCTGGTTCCTCTCTGTCTGTGGTTATTCTCTACAGATGTTCCATAATCTAGGCACCTCTATATTCCTGGGGTCTCCACAGGACCGTTAGCGTCACTCTCACAGCCTCATGTTGACGTCACTAAAGGCACATTGCCTCTCAGAACTTTGCAATCCTGAATAGGAATCTCAAGAGCCCACCACTCCTGCACCTTGCGTAACCATAAAACCAGCACCATGCGCATGATGCTACACCAGCTCCAACAGTAGCCTGGCCTCTTTGGACCATGTGTGTAGTGACCTTGGAGTGATGGGACGGCTGAAATGAGAGAAACGCTTTCTCAGGTGTCACTAAATTAGCAGAGAAGCCTGGAGCTCTCTCTCGAAATGGATTCTTTCAAAGGATTTTATACTTTCATACCTTTGAGCCTGGATGGGTTGGGCATGATCATTTCTGAGCTCCCTCAAGCCATGTTTTTCTACCATCCTGATACAAAGTATTTGCCTTCATTTTACTGGTGCTAATCTAATCAGCAACTACGCTAATTTCTGCTCCAGCTTTACTATGCTTACTTCCTGGCTAAGCTGCAAACCTTCAGCTTTGTGTTTATCAACTAATTTTTACTGTTGATCGTGATACTATAAGCCAACAGTACCTATGCCAACAGATGCAGGTCGGGCTGCTTTGAAATTTCCTCTCAGATTAGTCCCTTGCCTTCAAATTCAGTCACGAGCAAATTCTGAGTACATGGATAGAACATAGAGAAATCCTTTGCCAGAATAAAACATGCCCTTTAGTTTACTTTCAGATAGAGGCAGCATTATCTACTGAAAGCCCATGAGCCCGGCCTTCATGCCTGCATTCCTATCAGCATCTGAGTTTACACAAGGATTGTTCAATAAGCTAGGTTTACCTCATTCTAAGCTTTCTTTATCCTGCATCATTAAAAGTTTTCAAACACTTGCCATAGACCAATCCCAGAGGCTCTTAAACCACATGGTCAGTTATAGTCACAACAACTCACCTCTCTGGCACCTGTTTTCTTTATTAGGTAGCTTTCCTGTCACTGGAACACAACACTCATTCACAATTTAAAGGGGAGGATTATTTTGGCTCATGGTTCTCACAGGATTGAGAGTTCCAATCTAAGTAAAGCAATGGACTGAATACCTGTGTCCAAAATCCATAGGGTAAAACCCTAGCACACCACGTGGTGAGACAGCAGGTTGAGCGTCCATTAAAGAGATTAGTGTCTTTATAAAAGAGACACTCACAGTTATCCCTTCAACCCTTTGAGGTTCCATGGAGAAGATGACTGTTTCTGAGGAAATGGACCCTGACCAGATAACAAGTTTTCAGACACCTTGATATTGAACTTCGCGACCTCCACAACTCTGACAAATAACTGTGCTTTTTATAAGCCACTCAGTTTATGCTACTTTGTTTTAGCAGCCAAAGTAAATTACAGCAACTAGTTATCTGCATATCCAAAGGAATTTAAGTATATATCATGTCAACCATTATAATTTTGTAATGACAGTTCTTTGCATTTTGAAAAGCAATAAATAGTACTTTTTGGTATAGATATAACAAAAAATGTTTCACACACAGGAGTTTCTCAGTTTGGAAAAGATACAGCTAATGAGGAATTCAATCCTGTGGTGTATTTATTGTAAAACATCACAATTATTTTTATTATTTAAAATGTTGTGATATATACTAACAAATGATACCTATGTTACAATATTACTTTGCTTACAAATTTAAGACTTCTCCCTAACTTAATCCTAAATGATAGTTCAGGAGCTATCATCCTTATGTGCTGCTTTGATAACACTGCTCAACTGCAGAATTGCAGCCTTCAGTATCAGGAAAATTTCTTTCCCTCCTGGACTCCAGTTTTGCTAAATATGTTTGATCATATAAATCTCCTTAAATTATAGCTGCATAGCTCACAAAAACTGCTATACATGTGAAGAGCAACCTAGTCTGATTCTAAGTCCAATTTTCTTTCATTGAATTAATCTTGCCCACAACCTTTATATCCAAGACTAGAAGTATATGTGGAGTAGTTCACATAAGTTAATGCAAGTATTAATATTTTATAAATTCTTTAAGAAGGCTGGGTATGGAGGCTGAAGGGTTATCAGAGAAAGAGGAAAACAAATTTTTGTTTGATATGTACTAAATTTCATGCACTATGTTAACTGCTTACATCATGTCAAAATAGTTAAATTTTTCTTTCGCCTTCTGAAGTGGAGAAATATTAATCTCATTTTAAGGCTGAGTAAACTGAAGCTCAGAAAGGTTAATTGCTTTGCAAAAAGTAACAAAGATAATAAAGAAAAACAAAAAATGCAAGTCTGGGCCTCTGTAATGTGTGTCTGTGGCTTCCTCACTCACACATTGATGCTCCTCATTAATACCCAGATTAAATACCAGCTGATGGTTTGGTATGGTCTTCCCCTTGGGGAGGGAGGTCCAGTTTTACTCTGCATAAGGTAATCTATCTTATCCTTGATTTTCTGCAATAATTGTCACCCCACCCGCCGCCTACACAAATTCATATACGTTCCACTATGAAACTTGTATGCTTCAGTCATTTTAAGTGTTTTAACATGGAAAATTTCAAACACATACAAAGCAGATAAAAGACTACAAAGAAACTTCTTGTATCCCTCATACAGCTCCAGAAAGAATCAATATTCATGACCAGCATCTTTCCTAGATTTATACCTCTACCCACTCCTGTGTTATTCAGTTTCTCAGGTATTTACATTAATTGAAATGCATAGATAATAAATTTATAATTTTGTTAAATACACCCAAATAGCTCACATGTCCTAAGCGATACAGACAAATTCCTTCATCCCTTTAACGTATCTCAGAGTATATTTAGAGTTAAAAATGTGTGAACCTGAGGAAATAGTTCTCCTGCAAATTTTATTTTTATTTATATCATATGTTATGGTTACATATTGGTAAAGCTCACAGTAGACTTATTTATTAAGCAGTAACGTGTATTAAAAATATTTAAAATATAATCTGTTTTCTATTTTACCTCATCATATTTATTATGGCATAGGTACACACAATAAATCACATATTTAAAGTAGACAGTTTGGTAAGTTTAACACATTTAACCATATTAAACCATGAAAAGAATCAAGATAATAAGCATGTCCATTAGTTTCATAAACTTTCTTTTCTCCCACTAGGGCCTCTCACCTGCTCTCACACCAGGTGGTATCACACAGCGGACAGCAACAGTCATTTTTCTGATATAGATTACTGTGAATTTAAAAAGTTTTATGTAAGTGGGTTCACACAATACTTACTAGTTTCTCATGCTTCTCACTGAGCTAAATCATTTTAACATTCATTCATATCATTATGTCAGAGGTTTTTTCTTATTTACTATGAGGAATTATCCTAAAACTAAAACTAGAGGATCCATTTCCATTCTTGAAATCTTCCAGAAAGAGTTTAAACCATCATACCACAGTAATATATACACACCCATGTTTATAGCAGTACACTTTGTAATGGCTAGGTTTTGGAAACAGCCCAAATGCCCATCAGAAGATGAATGGATAAAGAAGATGCAGGTTTTTGTACAGTGGAGTACTATTCTGCTATAAAGGAGGATAAACAAGGCATTCATAGGTAAATGGATGCACTTTGAGATCCATTGTCTTAAGTAAAATAAATCGGACACATACTTAAAAATGTTTCCCTATTCTGAGAAACCAAAATGTAAATAAGGACCAAGATGGGGATAATAGATATTGGGAAATGAGAAGAAAATATTCAAATGGGAAATGGATTGAAGGAGTGGGGAAAGAAGGAAAATTAAAAAATAAGGAAAGAATCATTTTAAAAATGGAAACAAAACTTTTGAAAATAAAGATGGGAAAAGGAGTTGAAAGAAGAGTGAGGAGTTGGAAGAAAAACAGAAGAATCAAGATGTATTGTGGTGCTCACTTCGGCAGCACATATACTAAAAAAAAAAAGATGTGTTGTGTACAAGTACAAATTCCCTGGGACAAATGCGATCACTATGTATGTCTAAAGTGTACAATAAAAAAGTATTCTATTGCATCAACTTCTCAAAATCTGTTTAACTCTTAAAGTTTTGATGAATAGTTGATTAAATAATAACACCATGAATGTAAATAATGATACAGTGAATACTGATGTATAATTATTTGAATACATAATATTTGGATAATGGTATTTAATTGTACATTTCTTTAATGATTAATGATACTAAGCATTTTGTTTATGTGAATATTAGCTTTCCACTTCATTTAACTGATTGTCTATTCAAATTTTTTTGCCCTTTTAAAAATTCCACATTATCCTCATTTTTATGTAGTCCTTAAGTTTGAAGATACCTTAAAAATTGTCATAGAAGTCACAAATACATGATGTGAAAATGTTTCCTCACAGTTTTTATTTTCTTGTTTCATTGTTTTAACTTCATTTCAAAGAACAGGATTTTAAAATTTTAATTAAGCACAGCTTGCTTTATTCTTTGTAAGAATACCATTGGTTCAATCTCAAAACTATTTGGGAAACAAAGTTTACATAATTTTCTCCATTTTCTTCTAGAAGTTTGTCACTTTACATTTTATTCTTAGGTAAAGTTCCATTTTTAGGGTTTTTTTGATTTTTAAGTGAGGACTGCACAGAGAGCATTTGCACTAAACTACCTCCCCAGCTTTTTAATATTTTGCTTTCTGACAGCATCTCACTAGGACACTAAGTTACCCAGGCTCCTCTGAACTTTGGGACCCTTCTGCCTCCTGCTGTAGCTTCCCAGAGTGCTTGGATTATAGGCATTCACTGCCTATAATTTTTATGCATTATAAAAGTTTAATTATTGGCAAATGAATGTCAATTTTTTCAAGCATCATTTGGTAAAATATCATTTCCCTTTACTGAATTGGTTTTGGATTTTTGTTGAAAATTAATGCATACCAAAGACATAATTCAGGATCAAATTCTAGACTTCTTAGTTTAATTGACAGAATTGTACAATACTGTCTTCATTGTTGTTGCCTTATAAAAATCCAAGAGTCACATAGTATGTCACTAAATTTGCTTTCCTTTTTCAAGGAAACTTTTGATATTCCTGGCACTTCATATTTCCATATGAATTTTAGAATCAATTTATCACTAGTGTACAGTATATATTTCCATTTATTTGTTTTTACCTTTCCTCAGTAGTGGTTTAAAATTTTCAGTGTACAAGATTTGAAATTATTGTTAGATTTATCCTTAATTTATTCATATTTTGATATATTTTCAAATTTTTCACTGAGTTATAGTTTCTTCACTATATTTAGAAGTGTAATTGGTGTTCGTAGCTTGGTCTGTTATTCAGCAACTTTGATAGGATTTGTGCAGTTTTGTATAATTTTTACTTTTCATGTCTTAACAGTCTCCTTCTTTTCCAGAATTTTGTATATAAATTTCCAAAAGTTTTCCCAGCACCAAACTTGCATCTCTTACATGTTATACTAAGCAGGCCATGATTTTCTCCTACTGGAGCACTGTCCAGTTAGGTTGGTTTCACAAAACAACCTGCAAACTCACAAACTGACTCATGCCAGTTGTTAATTAAAAGCCAGCTCCCTTGGAGTTTCTAGTGTTTTACATCACTCATTTCTTTCTGCAGTGAGGTTATTATAGTTTAGCTCTAAAAACTTGGATTTTATTACTTTTTTGAGTTGTTTATTTCCATATAAGCTCTTCTAATATTATGGAGTAACAGGTTTAAGGTAAGAAATAAATAACAACTAACTTGTAGATAATATTTCATAATCATTTCTTTATTTCCCAAATATTTTAAATTACTTCATTTTATGAAGATTGAAATCAATAATTTTCATAAAACTTTTATAAATTTAGATGAAAGAACACATGCCTGCCAACTTTCTCTTAGAAATAGTCACATAGTATAAAGAAGACTATATGAATCTATATAAAAATATCTGCCTTTATTTGGAAAAGATTTTTCTTTCACATGAATAAATATTTAGGCCCAAACTATTTGTCCAAATGAATGTCATTTATCCTTTAATACTTTTATCTAGTTGACTTTCACTAGAATTCTTTTCTCAAACTCTTCCCCTCCTGCCATAAACTGTGTTTAGGCCAACTCTTTGTGCACTTTAAAGATACTGCTTCCTTTTCTTTAGACAAATTATCATATTGTACTGAAATACCTGGTTTAACTTGTCTGTCATCCAAAATAAAATATATTTCTTGAGAACATACCTAACATGTTTATGTATACCTAACATTTACATCAAAAAACCTTAAAAGTACTTATAAAAGTTTATTTGATCAAACTGAACATTTAGTTGGTAGAATTATATCATTTATCATCCCCTCTTATATTTTGTAAGTCATTCTGGTAACTTAAAAATGAATGTTTGGATACTTTCAGGATGACACTGGTAAGTATGATTGGTGTATTCTCCATCTCAAAAATACTGAAGCACTGCAATGCACTTTTTCACAGTTTTAACTCATTTAAATACTTACTTCATTTTACTAGAATTGGAGTAATTCAGGATCAAATAAAGCCTGCCCACACAGTTTCATTTTTAAAATTGTAAGTGAATAATATCCTACTTATCACAATCTGTTAACAATTTTATTCCCTTGAAGATTAATGGGCATTCCTAAGTGTTCAGTTCTTATAAGCTGATCATTAGTTTTGTTTGTTTCCATAGTACTATAAAGAGTAATTCAAAATATTTTTGTTTATATTATGATTCAAATGTTTCACTTTGTTATTTTGAACATATTTTTGCTTCCTTTTAAAGTACAATATGTATGATACACATAAACACCAATAATTTAACAAAATGGGAATGTATTTTCTACCAATATTCTAAATATAGTTAAACAAAGACATTCAATACTTACACAGAATAATTATTACCCATTGCTTTTACTTAGTCCAAAAATGTTATGTACTACCAAAATTTCTTTTAATTGACAAGAAGTTTTCACTAAGAAAAAGCATAATTAATGATAATCACTTTCCAAAGGACATTTGTTCAAAGAAGGAAAAAATAACTAGAAAAAAGACATCATAAAATAGTGCCAAATGGGATCATTAATTTATAGGTGGTAGATGATGACTTCTGTAAATAAACCATTAATGATGGCTGTAAAAGATATATTGAGATATATTACATTTGAGTCTTAAAGTATTATCCTCCCGTATTTATAAATATACAGTTCAGATAGGCTATTCAATCAACCCAGTGTTTAAACATTAAACAAAGGAGAAATTAAAAAGAAGAAATAAAAACCGTTTATCGCAGTCTCACAGGTTTGGTTTCATTGCAAACAGTCTGAGTGGCTCCCACTTTGGAGGAGGCGGGCTCTGCCCGGGTCCCGCTGCTCCCTGCCTGACATGCTGGCTGCAGGTGGTGAAGACAGGGAGAAGACTGACTGACACGCGCGCCCCAGGAGAAAGAACAGCTTCCTCCCGCCACTCCTAAAGACTGAATGGCGATTCTGAAGCATGTCATGCAGGAAGCTGAGAGCCAATTCTATAATGTCCTAGACAATGAGAGTGTATTTATCAAGAGACGGTAAATATTGGTGTTTATATTCTCTGAGATATTAAGCTAGTAACACTAATAATAATTGATGCTGTTACTGAGTGTCTTTCACTCACAAGAGCTAATCTGGCGAGGTGAGTCAGTGACATGCGCTTTATTTTTGCTGCATTGAGACCTTCTCAAGTGACACATTCAGTTCCTGCCCCAGATGCCTCACCTGTTGTTCTGTTCTTTATTTTCAGTGCACATAAACCTGCTCACTCTGATGCTTAGGGACCGTTCTCCTTTGAATGAGTCCTTACTAGATGATTCTGTAATGTCAAGACACTGTTTTCTCCCCAGGGCTTCCTTCAACAGGACGACAGAGGGTCACCCTAAGTTAAGGCCTGTACAAAGTGGACAGTGGCCTGAAAATGTCTGAAAGTAACGGGAGGAAATGAAAATTAAATTTTAGTGTGAGCCCCGCTTGGCGGTACATGCCTGTAATCCCAGCACTTGGGAGAATGAGATAAAACTATCACTGTGAATTTGAGGTGAGCCTGAGCTATATAAGCAAGTTCAAGGCCAGACTGCATAGGGAAAACTTATTTCAAAAAAATTAGCATTCAACAGTCTTCTATAACATCAGTATGTAACCAATTGCTCATTCATCATCTAGAATAGAGTCACAACTATAAGCTTTGCTCTTAGAATTACATTTATAAATTTTTTACATGCGAAATATATGAAATTACACCCAGCACACTAGGAGGCTAAGGCAGGAAAATTACACCGTTAAACTCAGCCTGGGCAACTTAGTGACTTAGTGAGAGTCTATCTCAAAATGAAATAAAAGGATGGGACTGCCGCTCAAGGAGAAGTCCCTGGGTCCAGTCCCAGCACTAATATAAGGAAAGGAAAAATACTTTACATGAGTCAAAGTGAGAAAAGAAGCCACAAGTAACTACACAACTTCTATCAGCAAAATTTTAGACATAGTACTGTAAGAGAATAAATACTAAGAAAATGGTAGAATGTTAATTTAATAAGTTTTATTAGAAATATTTTAAGAGCTAAGTCAGGTGCTAGATGTTCAAGAAATGATCATTAAATGCTTATTATTGTGTTTCAGACATTGTTAGATACTGATGCATATAGAGAGAGCGAGAGAGACAGACAGACAGAGACAGACAGGCAGAGAGACAGAGACAGACAGAGAGACAGAGACAGAGACAGAGAGGGAATGTAACAATGTAACAGCAAACAGCCATGTGAATTTGTTTTTAAGGCAGTCGCAAACTCTCCATGCTGCCCATTCCTGCACCAGCACCTGGGCAAGCGCACCTAGTCAGGACGTGATGCCCGTGCTCCCCGGGCTATGAATCCTGTTCTGCCGTGAGCACTTCTTCTCCACAAGTACCGTGAGTGCATCGTCTCTCTTACCCACCCTCCTCTTTTTTCAGTACTGAGCGTCATACCCAGGGCCTAAAGCACAGGCAAAGTGTCAAAGAACTTCCCCTTTCCATCCCTGTTTCAACTGGTATTGGCCTGAAATTTTCATTTGAATTTTATGTCTACTGGGGGCATTTTCAGCATAAATTCCACTCCAACCTTTTCATGCAAATTCAGAACACGTGCCTGATTGCACTGGATAACTCATTCAGAACTGCAGTGTCTACATCTTTCTGATTCTGCATAGCACGACTGCTGAGGCCGTGTGTCATCTGCTACCATGGTTTGCCCCCTTTCTACATCTCGCTTTTATTTCAAATACAGTTCTCACTCATCTTAATCATTTATTTGTGATTTGGGTTGTTTTGTTTCGTTTCAGTATTTTGAGACAAAGTCTCGCTATGTAGTTCAGATGGGCCTTGAACTCACTATGTAACCCATAGCCTCGAATTTGTAGCAATCCTCCTGCCTCAGCCTCCCAAATGCTGACATTACAAGCATGTGCCGCCATGCCTAGCAGTCTTAATCATGTACAGTAAAAATCAACAAACTAAGGTCTGAGGCCAACTCTGATCCTTCCTTTATTTTTGTAGTTTTCAAGATGCAGTCACCCCCACATTTGCACGTAGCTATTTTCATGTCACGGTGGCAGGGGTGGCTGCTTCAGAACACAACACGTGGAACACCAAGCTAGGGATATTTGTTGTCTGGAACTGTGGAGACTCATTTCATTTGATTAGACATGCAACAACTCTGATTATAAATAAATAGACATATTTGTCAGTGTAAATAAACACAGTCATCAGTAATTTCAACGATTTCTCTGTTCTTACCCGGTCTTCCTGTTGTTCTCACACAGCCTCCCAAGGAAGGTCCCCTGGTGCCCACCCTCAGATCATGTCTTCATGGTCACTGTGCGACGCGCCTGACAGGTAGGTGCTTCCAGGCAGAATGACGGTGGTGACAGTGAGATCCACGAGACTGCTGTTTTACACAGACAAAATCTCTCTCTCACTTCTGTGTGAAAACACAGCACAGAGTTAACTAACTGCTTGTGTTACACTGATAAACCCTCTAACAGGTATAATCTTGTGTTTTACTAGCCTCTTTAGCTGGGTTTCTGCTTTGTTCTTTTGTCCTGCACAGAGTTTGTTTGCAAGTGAAGATTCTCTAACATGCAGCAGGGCAGCCATAGTTTAAGGGCTCAGGCACCGGACACCTGCAGGCCTGGTGCAATTCCTTGGACCACCTCCACTCTCTGCAAATATAGTATCAAAATGTATTCTGAAATTGTAAACTACAAAATGCTCCTCAAAAGAAATAAAGATTTATATGACCAATAACACAGGTGACAGTAGGATGGCTCAACTTTTCCTTTTATATTTTCCAAAAATTTATTTTCAACTTATGCCTTCACATCAGAAATACACACACATACAAGTTTCATGAGTATATATATACCCAAGTACATACCTGAGCGCTACATGAATAAGCAGACAGCAGGAGTGTACTCTCCCCATGCCTGAAACCATGCCATCTCCGCGGTCAGCCAGAGCATAGAAGAGTCCTTCTGAAATGTTGATAACATTCACTCTTGGATTTTACTCTCACAGATGTGCCTTATTTTCATGAATTACTTCAGAGTAATGGAGTACAACCCATTAAGAATCCCTGAAGACTCTTGTATACATTTAAAGCCTGTTATTTTTTTTAAGTATTTTACAAATAATTGCACAGATAATTCCATTTGCAAATAGCAAGGACCCTATCATTAGATGTTCAATAGTATGTTAAACTTTACATTCTTAAGGAAATTCAAAGTGAATGTTTTCAAAAGAAAGCAGGACAGAAAATATAAACAAAGAAAAAACAAGCAAAAGAAAGAAAATAATATTTAGGTAAAAGTGAAAAAATCTGCCATGCTCCTTGGTACAGTAATCCCAGCAGTAAAGATGAAGAATGACACATTCTTATTTGTGGTATATGAACCTTCTAGATCTCACCTTTGTATGTAACATGTAAATATAGTAATTATGATAGAAATGCATCACATAAGTTACATATATGTTTATTCTGATAGGTGCACTGCATACCATACAGATAGAAGGTCATAGTTTGCTATAGTTTGGTTGTGGGTTGGCCTTCAGAGAGCCTTGTGCTGGAAGCTTATTCCCATTACAGTGGTACTGACAAACGGTGAAATCCTGGAGACACGGACTTCAATGGGGGTAATTAGTTTATGGTACCAAGCCCGCCATCTCAAAGAGATTAGCCTTGGAGTGCGTTAGGTCTTACAGGTGTGGACTAGTATCCACCAGAGCAGGCTGTTTCAAAGAGTAGGCCTGCCCTTGCCCTGTCCCTGTGCCCCCTCCCACCACGTGTCTGTGGTGCAGATGCCACTTGCTGCTCCTGCTTGCCCTCCCACCAGGAGATGATACACACTACATTGTGACACAGCCAGGGAACGAAAGCCAGCGACAGCACTACGCTGCTGGGTATTCCAGCGAATGTAAGTGAGAACCAAAGGAGCCTCTGTTGTTTACACAGCAACCAGCCTCTGGTATTTTACTATAGCAACACCAAATAGACTAAGCAGTATTTATCCTAGTGAACTGACAGTGTTAACCAGCTGAGGAGCAGTTACCTGTCTATGTCCCTGGGCTGCCTCTGCAGAGAAGGACTGGGAAACACAGGTCTCAAATCTGTAGCAGTAAGTTAACCCGAGCTGCACAGTTTGTGAATTTTTCTTTATAGTTTTATATAACCCTCAAAATGTCTACTGAGAAGGTGATGTTCTAGTAAAAGATAATTTTACAAACAATAAGTTTGATCAGTATATTTTTGCCTAAATAACCACATATTTGTTACAATATTAATTCTTTAATGTACAATTTGATGAAAAGACACTGCCTAAAAACCCACATCATTTTAAGATATGTGCACCATTTCACCATATCCTTCAATAACGGCAAAAACCCTAATTTCTCAGAGAGGCTATTTTTTTAATGCTTTTGTGCATTTTTGAGGCGCTTTCTTGCTTACTTCTCCAATTCTTGACTCTTCAAGCCAGTGATCCAACAATACTCTCTTGTCCACTCAACCTAGGTGACCATCGAACCAGAGCCAGAGGACTGAACTAGGCCAAACACAAAAGTAACACTGACTCGTCAATGTCCCTCTATGTCTAGGTGGATAATGATGCATCTGTTTGCCCAGGTCCAAATATAGATCTTTTCTTTTAACACTTTTCTTGATAATCTCATATCTCTGTGAAGTGACAGCTAGGAAGACAAACCAAGGAGGCAAATAATCAAACAAAATAACCTGTTTTGGTCATGACCTGGTAACACCTGACCATCTGAGCAGACCTGAACAATCTGCTTTCCTGGTAAATTTCACTAATCTCACTCTTCAGTTAGTTTGGCCATTCCACTTTTCCAAACAACCATACACCGTATACTGAATTTCATGAGTGTCAGGATGCATTGACTCATTCAATATGGTGTGTCTATAACTGAGACACATCTTAAAATGAATGAAATGGTGCTTTCACATTTAAGTATATTCCGATTGATAAATTCATCAGTCAGCTTTTGATGACTGTAACAAAAACACTGGCAAGATAGCATTATGTAGAAAAGGAAGTCTAGGGGATTTGTAAGCATAGCTCTGGCATTAGTTCAATGCTGGTGACAACCCTCTCGACTGTGTCACATCAGGGAAGAAGGCCTAGGTGCTCAAGTGTCAGCTCACATCCTCAACAGGAATTCAGAGCACCTAGGTGAGTTGACTCATGATTCTATAAATTGTCCATGAGAGCTAATGGCTTCTTGGGAAACACTTGACTTGGACCTGTGCCCAGCTGACCCAGGCCCTCTCAGTAAACCTCACCTCTTAGAGATTCCATTTCCCAAACAGCTCTCCACTGAAGATCAAGATTAAATACGTGGACACTGGTGGACAGGGAATAGCTAAACCATAACAACAGACACTCACACATTTCATGGAATTATAAAGATAATATTGCATCTTATGATCCATCACAAATTAAAACAGATTTCATACACTTTTCATGCATTGTGTACCTGTAGGTATGCAGTTGTTTCATGGTTTTTGGCAAAGTTCTCATATCAAAATCATAAATTTTAATGAGTGTGCATACTGCAGTTAATACTAGCCACTCAGTAATCACTAGTACATGAGCACACAATGTGCTATCCATGGGCCATGCAATGTGAATGCATGTGGTTTCACCGGAATGCCCATACTGAGCTGAGCTGTTAGGAATAGACTCCAAGATCTGCACCTCAGGACAGCAATCAAGTCTCTGACATACAGGAAGAGAGGAAGCTAGAGTCAGCCTAAATGTTCTGATTAGAAATACCACCAGTGAGTATGAAAAAAAATCAGGCAACTTATATTCATGTATATCAAGAATTTTGGAAAAAATTATGATCAGTATTATTAGGAGGTATATATACAAAGTCCAGCACAAGTTGTATGGAAAGAGCTCTGTTGTGAAGTTGGTATCTTTGGTTAACCTGGTAACCTTATGCTTTTTGCCTTATTTTACATTTTTACATTTTTCTTTACTTCACTGATTCCCTATTATCAGACTTCATGAAGAATTTCACTTTTACAACTGCTGATGGATGCACAGTGCTCTGCCAGAGATGCTAATGTCTTAATCCCCAGAATCTGCAAATAAATTGCCTCACGTGTAAAAGGGCATTGGAAAATTAATTCAGGTTAAGAACACTGAGATGAAGAGGTTATCATGAAGGATCTAGCAGGACCCCACATAATCATGAATGTCCTCATAACAAGAAGGTAACAGGGGCTTTGGTTACACAGAGGAGTGTGTGAGAGACTGTGGCAATCTGACAAGAGACCCAAGGAGACTGGAGGGACACAGCTACAGCCAATCACTGGGAGAGTTTTGCCTGGAATGTTCAGAAGTGCACCCTGCATTCAACCGGATTCAAACACTGTAATACTATTTTCAGACTTCTGGTATAATGAAGAAAGTAAAGTTTAGACATAAGTTAGCATCTCCATTCTACCACAGAACTATTTCAACCAGCCCCTATTTTTTAAAATTATGATGAGAGTGATATTTCTGAAAAATGTTGATATTATATCAGTTATCTGCTGTGAGTTTTTAAAAATTTCATTGTTAATAACATAAAATTTTATACATTTGGTAGGATAGTGATGTTCCTTTATAGACTTACATTGATACAGAACTGTTTCTTCATGTTTTAAAATGATAATCACTATTTCAGGCTAGTAAGCTTCAAAATGTCTCAATTTCTATGTATGTGCAATTATGTTGTGATGAATTTGTTGGCCTTTTTCTTTTAATATCCATATTTCCTGTAATTGATCATTAGACATTGAGGCTAGAAGAGATCTTGATTTTGGTAATTCGTATATCACGGTGGCACTGGATTCTTTGTATTGCACTGCAGTGGAATAAAACACGTGGGGTGCAGACAAGAAGAGTGAGAGTTCATGCTCCATTCTTTCTTTATTAACCCAGGATGGCGGCACAGGTGAAAGGAGTATGAGTCTATGCTTCTCCTCCCTCCATTGCCCAGGACAGCTCTGCTGCCAAGAGGAGTCAATTTGCCCTCCTCCCTTCCTCCATTGTACAGGGATGGACCTGCTAGCAAGAAGAGTCTGCCACAGCTGGTGAGAGTTTGTGTTCTTCCCCTCCTCTTTGCCCTGGGACAGCAGGGCTGGTGAGAGCAGTGGGAGTTCAGCTTCACCCTTTCTCCATCATCCCAGGATGGCACTGCTTGTCAGCCGAGTGAGAACACTGCACTCATAAGGGTCACAACCATCACCACAGTCCAGTACCAAAGGGATGAGCTCTAAGTCAAACAGATAACAACTCCTCAGTCTTAGTATGTTGGGAAGGCAGTTCTAGAGATAGGCATAAAGACCACCAACAACATACATCTAGAAGACACCTCCGAGGAAAGCCTTGACACCAGTGATAAGGTTATCTATCATAAGAAATGTACAACATCAACACAGAAAACAAAATAAAATAGAAAATGACAAGATGAAGAAGTGAAAGGCAATTCCAAATGCCCAACCTACACAGGACAAGTCCAGAACACAAAGAGACAGAGGAAGTCAACAAATGGAACTCTCTGAAATGAGAGCAGCAGAAGTGAAAAAACAAATGGAAAGTGCCATAGAAAAAAATCTCTGAGGTGCAAAATAAATGACTATCAAAAGACATTAAAGCAGACACAGATAAACAAATACAGAAGCCTAGGAAAACAATGGAAACCATCAATTCCAGACATAGACAAGAAATAGAATCAATAGTTCAAATAAACAATTTAATGTTGAACCTCAAACCTCTAGAAAAATAAGAACAATTTAAACTCAAAACTCTTATGAGGGAGGAAATTATATAGAGTAGAAATTAATATAATAGAAAACAATACAAAGAATGAATTGAGAAGTTGGTTCTTTGAAAGAATAGGTAAAACTGATAAACTATTAGCTAACCTCATCAAAAAGAAGAATGAAAAAACACAAATTTGAGCAATTATGAATGAAAAGGGGAAAATCACATGGATCTCTTAGAAATTCAGGAGATCATCAATACCTACTATGAGAACCTATATTTTAATAAGATGGAAAATAGAAGAAATGGACAGATTTGTAGACACAATCGAATTACCAAAACTAAATCAAGAAAAATATAAAAATTCTAAATAATCTGATATTAGTCAAAGGAAATAAAAATGTAATTAAAAATTTACCAATAAAGAAAAGACCAGGCTCTGACAGATTCACTGTTGAATTATACAAGAAATTTAAAGAACTAATTCCACTAACACTGAAACTCTTTAAACAAATTGAAATAGAAGCAGTAGTTTCAAAACCCTTCCTGAAAGCAAGTATAACTCTGATTCCAAAACCATCGAAGAACCCAACTAGAAAAGTAAATTACAGGCCAATCTCCCTAATGAATATTGATGCAAAAATTCTTAATCAGATACTGCAAAGAGAATGCAGCAAATCATCAAGAAGATTATACATTATGATCAAGTATGATACATCCCAGAGATGCAGAGATGTTTCAACACACACAAATCAATAAATGTAATACACCGTACCAACAGAATCAAGAACAAAATTGACATGGTCATTCAGTAGGTGCAGAAAAAGCATTTTACAAAGTTTAATACCCACTCAAGATAAAAATCCTACAGAAAATTGCAATAAATGGTATTTATCTCAATCTTATAAAAGCAATCTACAACAAACTAACAGCTAACATCATATTAAATGGTCAAAAACTGAAAGCTTTCATTCTAAAATCAGGAACAAGATAAGGATGTCCATTAATACTACTCTTGTTCAATATATTTCTAGAAACATTAGCCAAGGCAATGAGACAAGAGAAAAAATCAAAACAAAATAGGAAAAGAAGAAATTAAATTATCATTATTTGGAAATGACATGATACTCAACATAGAAGACCCAAGAAACACCACAAAAAAAAAAAGGATAGATTTAACATTCAAATTCATGAGGGTACTGGGATACAGTTAACACTCAAAAATCAATAGCATTCTTGTACACAAACAACAAACTCACAGAGAGAGAATTAGGGAAAGCATACTCTTCATAATAACATTTTGAAAAAAGAAATACTTAGAAATAAATTTAACAAAGTATATAAAATATCTGCACAGTGAAAAGTTATGGTAATCTAAAAAAGGAGATTAAAGAAGATAACAGAAAAATTGAAAGACATCCCTTACTCTTGGATAGGAAGAACCAATAGAGTGAAAATGGCTATACTCCCAAACTGCTGTGCAGATTTAGTGCAATCCCAATCAACATATCATTAACATATAACATAAATCTATAACAAACATCCCTAAAATTCATCAGGAACTAGAAAAGACCTAGAATTGCAAAAGCAATGCTCAGCAATAAAGACAAGTCAGGGGGAATCACAATTCCAGACCTGAAACTATATTACAAAACTTTTGTGATAAAATCAGCATGGTATTGGCATAAAAACGGCCTAAATTTGTGCAAAAGAATAGAAATTGTAGGTGGAACCCCAAACAAACCCAGCCACCTTATTTTTGACAAAGGAGCCAAACTTGTTCACTGGAAGAAAGATAGTTTACTTAAAGAATGGTGCTGGCAAAACTGGCTTTCCACATACCAAAGACTAAAACTAGACCCAAGTCTATCTCCGTACACTAAATTAAAGTAAAAATGGATCAAAGAGCTAAATATTAAAACAAGTCCTAAATTTACTGGCCAAGAAAATAGGTAGAAATCTAAAAAACATAGGTATAGGCAGACACTTTATGAACAAAACACAGACTACAAGGGAAATATTACAAAGAATCAAGAAATGGAATCTCACCTTACTAAAAAGCTTTTGCAAGACAAAAGAAATCACCAACAGAATGAAAAGACAACATACAGAGTGGTAAAAAATTATAGCCAGTTGTCTCACAAAAAACTTCTATCTAGGACATATACAGAATTGAAAAAAAATCAGACCCTTCCAAATTCAAACCTCCAAAAAAAGGGGGCTGCATCTGAGATGAATATACACTTTTCAGATGAATAAATACAAATAGCAAATAAATACATAAAATAAATACATGAAAATGTTCAACATCATTGGTCATTTGAGAAATGCAAATTAAATGAACACTCACACCCCAGAAAGAAGGGCCATTACCAAGGAATCAACCAGTAACAAATGCTAGAGAGACTGTGGGGAAAAAAGGAATCCTTCTCCACTATTTGTAGAGTGTAGACTCATACAATCACTGTTGAAATCACTGTGGAAATTCCTCAAAAAACTAGGATCAGAGGTCCCATTCAACCCAGCTATTCCCCTTCTGGGTATTCTCCCAGAAGAATTAAAAAACACATTATACCACAACAATATACATGCACCCATGATTATAGAAGCATGGTTTGTAATAGCTAAATAGTGGGACCAACCCAAATGCCCATTAACCGAGGAATGCTTAAAAAAGATGTGGGTTTTTTATATATATATATAATGGAGTCATAAGGTTATCCTTAGTCATAAAAGGATAACCTGGAGACATTTATAGATAAATGGATGCAATTGGAGACCACATTCATTAGTGAAATAAATCAGAAGCTCATGTGTAAACATCAGATTGTCTCGTTTGTGTGGGAAACTGAACAAGTAAATAAGATCCAAAATTTACAATAGATATTGTGAATTGAGAATAAACTCTTCAAAAGAAAAGATAAACTATGACAGGAGAAGAAGAAACAAAGAAAGAGAAAAAGAAAAATATATATGTATGCACAAGGTAGTTAAATTATACAGCTAGTTTCTCTTAGCTCACTTAAAGGCTTGTGCTAATATTGTTTGGACAAGTTATCATTCTTATATCTTGTACTCTGAATACTACAAAGACAATAATACACAATATATTAATTATTGTAACTATTTTACTAACCTGTTTTGCAACTGTTTCTTTGTTATTTTTATCCTTTTTCTCCTTAAAATAAAAAAAGAATTAAGCATATAATTTCTAAGTTTGATCATTAACTTAACATGTAGCTTAACTTTACATTTAATATTGTGTGGAGTGTTACATAGGCATTAGATTTACTATCTAATGTATTTTCACGTAACGTTTAAAAAAATCTGATTATATAAGCTTTGATAAATTGTAACAGGAAATACTTAAAAACGAGTTTGTAAATTCAAACATTCACTGCTTCTCATTCATCTGTGAGGATATCCATAATTTTTATCTGTCCTTTTATTGCCAATTCATGGGTATTTGTTTATTCAACTGTCACAATCAAAGTGATATATTCCTTTACTGCTTAGATCTATTTCTTTTATTTGCTACCAAAATGACTATTATCAATAATTTAAGAATACATTTACAGTTCTAATAAGATTTGATTTTGTAAAACATAGCAAATCAATGATTTATCATAATAAAGGAATTTTTGTGACTCTTCCAAATCATAAAATAAAGATTACCACACCTAGGCACCTTCAAAAATGACCCTTTAAGCAATTCTGATACATACTTTCTCCAGTCAATCCTCACAACATACGATGATGTATAGAGTTTATCTCCATTCTCTTTTTACCATATTATTTTATGGGTGAGATAAGCAATACTTTCTAAGGCTAAACTGTTCAACTACACATAATTAGCAAAAAACAGGCAGAATTAAGCTCCAGGCTATTGGCTCCTTCCCTGGACCATCATGCCACTCTACAATTACTGGTATTTTATGTCATTGTCATGATACTTAATACTCATATTACCCTAGATCTAAGAGAAAAAATGAAATATGTATAATTCATTGAGAGATTGTTCCAGCTAACTGGAAGGATTGTTCCACCTAATTCCCAATTCTGATGATTGGAGAATCAGAAATCTACACGTCAATAGGACATTTCAAGTCTGAAGTTGGTTTAGAAAGAGAATTCTCTCCTCCTCGAGGGATTTTGGTTTTTTCTCTTAAGTTTTCAAGTTAATCAATGAGGCCTACCCATATTATAAAAAGTAATATATTTACTCAAAGTTGAATAGTTTATATGTGAATCATATTAAAAGGCACCTTCATAGAGTCTGCAAGCCTAGTGCTTGGCTAAATGTCTATCCACCATAACCTAGCCAGGCTAACACATAAAACCAACTCTCACAATGATGCAAAGTGGCTATGGTATAATTCTAAGTTATCTGTGTATGCTAAAACACTAAACTTCACATATTAATGATTCCAATAAGTCTAACTTGTTCTCATCAGAAAAGACTTCTACGTTACATTTCATTAAATTTCTTGGGGTTTTTTCATTGTTTCCATTGTTTGTGGGTTTATTAAGCTGTTTTTATTTACCCATTCCTCAGTAACATATTGAGAGTATTTATGAAGAAGCATGGTTGGTAGTAAGTTGTGTCATATTTTAAAACAGAAGCGATAGAAACTATAATGGCATTAGATCAGTTTGGAGTTTAATCCCACAAAGATGTTGACTGAGATAGATTCGGCTGTTTTTGCACAATCTTTCTTAGAGCCTAAAAACAATTTTATGGTAGAAGCTGAGTGGAGTGATGCTCATCTGTGAGAGCCACAGTGACACTGTGTCATACAAAAATACTTGGCTGCCCCCTGTTCTCCCAGGAGAACATTAAACTCCAGACTTGTGCATACCAGAAAGATGCAAAACTCCATGTATTCTTCATTTCAAGTAAATTTCTAAAAAACCTTCACTTTCAGGAAGGCCAATATGCTTATGCATTTCCAACAACAAAGAAAAAGAATCATTTCTCTGAGATCGACACTCCTGGACTGTGAAATGTATCTTTATGTCAGTTAATTCACTGAGATTTAAAAATCACCACATTGTTTCATGTATTATTTGGATCCTCTCAGACTTTCCACTTCTGATTCTTCTGGTGCATAAACGAATGTGGAGTATCAGCAAATTCTGTAACTGTGGAAGGGCAAATCACAAGCCCTATAAGTTCCTTCTTGGTGGGGGAGCCAGGTACCACCCCAGTTTAATCCTGATCTATCTTAGTTAATGTTTAATTTTTCTATTTTTTTAGATGTGCCATTTCCTGAATGATTTCCTGTTTGTATTTTGATTTAGACTTTGACCCTCAGCACTATTTCTATAACTAAGCTCTTCAACCATCAGTTGTTTTATGAAGAAAGCCTAACTCAAGATTCAATTCCTAGGCTTCCCTATTGTCTGGTCTTGAAGACCTGAAACGCCCTCCTTGTCCTGCTCAGATCAATTCCAT
>PVJX010023749.1:0-28943 GCA_004027295.1 Dolichotis patagonum | reverse complement strand
GCTTCTGCTTTTTCTATCTTAATTGGGTAAGACCCTATTTTCCTTTGACCACTCAACAGTTAGCTCCTCCATTCGATGATTTATGGGGTCACACAGATTCTGCTGATGTGATCTCTGACTCTCCTTCTCTACGGCAGGCTCTTCAGAGCATTGCTCACACACTCACCACAGTTATGGTGGATTGAGTCACCGAGGGACTGCTCTCTCTCCTTATTTTTCATTCAGTCCTTTTGCCCACGGGGGCCCTTGTTGCCATCCAGAGCAGCAAGGTATATATTGTTGGATGGTTACATTTACCCCACTCACCTGGTGGTAGTACTTTATTTTCCATTATCAATGCTATTTTTCTCTCATCTCTCGCAGACATACTGGCTCACTTACAATCCTTGGAATTTATCACACTGATATTGTTTTACCACTTATCAAGGCTGACTTCTCCTTTCTGCTGTTCCCTACTGTTTCTCTTCAAGTCTCTTTGGCTATGTTGGTTCCATTCCTTTCAAAATGCTCCCAAACTCAGGCTAGCAGGGGCCAGCAACCCTGCTGGCCTGGGGAGAAGGGGATGCTTCTGTGTTATCCCCAACAGGCCCTGTGTGGATTCCTGCTTGTTGCATTTGCCCTGCATGGAATGAGTTGACACCACAGGCTGCACAACCCAATTCCACAGTTTCACCTCTCCCTGAATCAAGCCCGGCCACCTCGCAAGCCACACAGGACAATGACTGCTCAGCCAGTGACCTAGGGTGATATAAAGGCTCTGATCCAGTCTGTACAAGACTTGCTCTGTGCATCTGAAGAACGCACTGCTGAAAAGCTTCTTGTGATGGTATTTACCTAATTGACAATGAACTCTTTAATGCTTGTCGGTATTCTATTTCTATGTGTTTTGCCACACACCATGGGGACTTCAGAGTCCCACAATCTCCAAGAAAGATTGGAATACAACATTTGGGTTCAATTGGCAAAAGTAGCTAATGTCTCTCATTTCTGTCTTCTCAAAAGAAAGAAATAAAATACATTCTCGGTCTTTTCTGATTCTGGTATGCAAGGACCCTGCTTTTCTAAGTAATTACACTATTTTCTCCACTATTCCAAACAAAATTGTAACATATGCTGACTATCCAAAATGGGGCACTCCCACCCTTAAAAAACCTGATAATGCTATTAAAATGTTCATTCCATATGTAGCAACTTTAAATGCCTCTTGTTCTCATATTGAAAATTGTACTATTAAGTGTCTTTGCCTTCCTAACAGTACTTTGAATTGTTCCAATTATGACCCAGTATTGTATGGATATGGACATTTTCCTCTCCCTGCTGGATGGTTTTTCTTATGTGAAGAGTATACCTTCAATTATATCCCTGCAAACTCATCTCATAACACTGCCTTAGTCTCTTTACTGTATTGCTGCCTTCTCCTGAATTTACACTGTCTCGCACCAAGTGGTCTACAACAGTCTCACTGACCTATGTGGGGACTTTTCTATTAGCCTGTTAACCAAAACAGAAAGTTATGCTTTAGGTATTTCTTTGGTTGATGTGCCTGCCCTGGCAGTCAGGGCCAACTGTAATGTTAATACACTAGCTTGTCTCACGGCAAAACAAATTAGTTATACTTCCATAGCTTTGGCATTATTAAACAAAGAACAAAGTGAGCACCGACAAGCAATTTTAGATAATCATGTTGCAATTGATTACCTACTTCTGTTGCATTATCATGGATATAATGAAATTGCTCAAATGTGCTGTTTTAATTTGTCTAATGAAAGTAAATCCATCAATGGAAAACTTCATGATTCACAAGAACTTACCAAACAGATACATGTGTCTCAAGGGCTCAATACTGGATTATGGAATTTTCTTACAGGATGGTTACCAGATATCAATTGGCTAAAACAAATGTTTCTTTAAGGTGTTACTGTCCTTATCTGCTTAATTGATATGGAATGCCTTGTTCAGTGCATCCCATCCCTATTCAAAATGTTCATACCTAAAATGCTGGCTTCTAACATGATAAGGAAGCCTAAACTAAAAACGAAGGGGGAGATGGAGAGAGGCCATGCTAACTCCATTTTGTCCCAGACACATCCAGTCAACAGCGTTATGGGAAAAGTGCAGGCCTTGAAACATCGCCCCCACACCAAGGTAAAAACATGAGGTCCTGTAAGATCCAGAAGTAAACAAGTTATATTATCTGAGCATGTGCACTTTGAGTTTCTTTGTTTTTTATTTCAATAAAAGCTACTTGCTTAAGCTGGCTGGGCAGCAGCCATTTTGTTGACACTTAGCGTGTGTCACCCTTTATTTTCTCTTTGCTTGCAGAACCTCAGCAATAAACAGTTAAATTTGGTCTTTAAAGATTAATTTGTTTATGTGAGCACTCATGAAGAATGTTGCTTGTTGGATTTTCAATGGTTCCCATAGTCCAGTGCTAACGATCATCGAATTGAGCTCATTGTGTGTGTGTGTGTGTGTGTGTGTGTGTGTGTGTGTTTGTGTGAGTGTGTATGTATCTACTTAGTTACATGATGAAACAAATATTTCCCCCTCCTAAATACATTTAGAAACTGTCAATTTTCCCCACAGTCATTGCCCCTCACTTGAGTGACTATCAGAGTTTCCCAGCCAGCCTCCCTGCCTCCTCTCTCACACTTTGATAGGTGATCCTTAAATGCCTGGTCACAGCGTGTCACCCCTCTTCTCAATCTTCTAAAGATTTCCTCATTCCACTCTGAGTCTAAGCTCAAGTCTATGGCTGTCATTGTACTAGATCCAACCCTAATGCTTTTTTTTTTTTTAAATTTTGAGACAGTGTCTCGCAAATTTGCCCAGGATGAATTCAAACTTAGTATCTTTCTGCCTCAGTCTCTCAGCATGTTGAGGCACCAGCAAACCCAGCTGGAGCCACCACTGTTAAATGATCCTCATGTCCCTGCCTTCACTAGCAGTCACTTCTTCTGCCTTGTCTCTCAGTTATGTCTTTCTTCTGATGTTATCTGTTCCTCCCACCTCACACGTGTTCTGCCTTGAAGAGTGTGCACTGGCTCTTCCTACAGCCCACAACTCCCCTTTTCTCCAGGATTTTTCTGACTGCATGTCTCACTTCCATTAGGTATTGTAGACCTAATGCATCCTCAGGTCTTCGTTCCAGTGTCACCCTGTGAGGCCTAGTCTGACCTCCCTTCGTAATTGGTCACCAGACTCATGTTCTCTGTCACTTCCTCTCTGCTTTATTTCCAGCTATTTCATTTATGTCATTTAGCTGAATAGCATTAATTATCTTCAGTACTGCCATGTCATTTACTCATATGGTGCCCTTACTCATATATGATAATGACACTCCTGACCTACTATGTCCAGTATGAGCTCGTGTTCTCTAAAACCGAAGAACAAATTTTAAGAACAACAGAGGTTAAGAGTAGAATATAAAACCGAAGAACAAATTTTAAGAACAACAGAGGTTAAGAGTAGAATATATTAATTGAGAGAAAGAAAGCTTCTGTCTGAAAAGAGACAGAAGGGGACCAGAGCGGGTTGCCAAGGACTCTGTCTTTTCCAGGGACTTTTATAGAGTAAAACCATGGGATCAAGGTGGGAGAAGACTGGGAGTTCACAAGGCAGATGGACATGAGGTGGGACATAACTATAGTTAGCCAATAAAGTCAATAGTTCAGGTACAATTGATTACATTAGGGACAAATGGGGAGGTGAGTCATGTAGAAAGTGGGCATTCTTACAGAGCAGTGACTCTTTCCTAGGGGGATGGGAACTATTTAGGGAATGGATCCTCAGGATATGGGTGCCTTTGTATGGTCCTTTGTCTTGAGGCCTGGTCCACAGCAGGAGGCGTCAGCTTCCCAGACAGTTTCCAGGTGTCAGCACTGGCTCTATTGAGGACCTGGCCCTGTCTCACTGCCTATAATATTTCTGACTAACTCAGCTGCCTGCGACACTACCAACCTGCCAATCCTAAGCAGGGAGGAACTTTTGCCTGTGTTATTTTCCTGATATATCAACATGCCCAGAAAGATACCTACCCCGGTATGTGCTCATTGACACTAATCAAAAGAAATGGATATTAAGGTCTTAAACTGTGTAGTACACAGGCAAGTACTGTTAATACTCCTTTACACTAAGCACAGGGAAGAAAGTGGCTTCACAGAAGGTTGGCAGTGTTCCTGTCAGCCTTACCATGTCCACTTGCGTGTGTCCAGTTACGTAAGTCCACTTTATCCACTATCACAGACAACAATCACTGTTCAATATAGTTTCCAAATTTTGATACTGATTTACCTTGCTCTGGTTTAGAAATATTCAAAATATTCCAGGAAACATTTAATTAAATTTGGCCTCCTTGATTTATTCTATACTCTAGCCTTACCATTAAATCTTCAAGAAGGAAGAGCAAAATCAAAAGGCAGATTAATTGTGAGTTTAGCTTTGGATTTTTGTTTTGTGCTCACTATTTAAAAGTTAAGGGATCAAAAATGGTATAAAATGAAATTGTAGAGCTACTTCATTTCTTACGAAGGCTATATATGTGTATATGAATGTATATGCACATATGTACACTTTATATATAATATATACACTAATACATACATTATTTATAATATGTATTCACGTATTAGTCTCTATCCTGCCAGAAACATTCCTGTAACCACAGATAAATCATACAGCTCTCCAGACTTTGGTTTCCTCACCTATAAAGACAATGGACAAAGGAAAAAGAGTTGGCCTAGGTAAATTTGAATTTTTTTCAATGATGAAGTTTTGACAATCTGTTAAAAATCATAAAAAGTTATTATTTGAATTTGTCCCAGTGTTCTAGATGGTAAAAACATAAATACCATTGTTCCCTGTTGGAGAACTAAGTGTTTATGTGTTTATATGTGTTTGTATTTAATGATTTGTTACTATCTTACTTGATAACTACATTCTGGATCAGAGACCTCAGTCTAATTTATGCTGGTTAACACTGAAATTTATTTATGGCACTTAACAAACGATAGTGTAACAACACAGTTGAGCTTATCTGTCTAAGAGTCAAAGTTATTGCAATAATTTGCATTTTTCTTTCTAGCATTCAGATAAATGTATTTATGGAAAGAACAAATGTTGTAAGTTGGCTCTGTGATCTGCCTTCTGCGCATAACCCTGAAATGTTTATCCTTCCTGGTGTCTTTGTGCTGAGTTCTCTTCACACGAGTTGTAGCATAGTTAATGTGGCATACATGAAAGCAATGCTGATTTAACTTAACTTTCTTCATTTTTCTCCTGATAGTTTGCACAGAAAAAACAAAAAAGAGCTAACATAAAGCCAGATTCTAAAACTGTGACAGGCTGTGAAGAAAATGAGTTATTAATTATAATTCATATTCACAACAAATTTATTTTTGAATGAAAAATAATTTCCATGAAAATGTAAACCAGAAACAAGACAAAATAAAAATCTTTCCAGGATAGAAATTTGGCATTTCTTTTTTGGTAAATTAAATAATCATTACAACTTCTAAAATCTTTGATCAGGAAACATAGCTAAAAACATGAAAATCAGAAAGTTTAATTTTTAATTCTGTCTCTTCCAAAAGCTTCACTTCTACTCCTTAAGTTACAGAAAAAATTAAAATGTTCCTCTTTTTGAACTATACATTGTGTTGAAATGAGCATTTTTAGTCTGGGTAAAATTGCTAGGTATCCTGGAAGGTACCAGCAGCCTGACTCTGTCTGCCACACTTGGCCATCTGTAGTTAGAGCGTCTTCACTCGCAAGATGTAAATAATACTCACTCAGTGGGATTGTTGGATTGATTAACTGTCATCCTGTGTGTAAGGCTGCTATGCTTAAAACTGGTACATAATGCACCTAATTAATCCTGATTTATGTCAATGCTGATTTCCTCTAAAATAATTTAGAAATCTTTTATTTTTCTTGTTTCTGTCATTGTATGGGCTTTACATTTATTATTTTAAAAAGTTAAAACTATTTAATAGCAGCTCAAATGATCATGTTTAAAAGACAGAAAGCTGAGTGCAGTAGTGCATGTCTGTAAACCTAACACTGGGGAGACTGAGGCAGGAGGATCCTTACAAGTTTGAGGAAAAACTGGACTACATGCTGAGTTCAAATACAGTCTCAGTTATGTAGTGAGAACTTCTCACAATAAAACAAAAAGAAAGAAAGAAAGAAGAAAGAAAGAAAGAAAGAAAGAAAGAAAGAAAGAAAGAAAGAAAGAAAGATTATCAACCGTTTCTCTGATTTTGATATGGATGGAGTACGGTATGAGGAAAGCTGTAGTTTGTTTATACTGTGGATATTGACAATTATTGTTCTTTTTACTCTATTATTTTGATTTTGAAGTAAATTCAGGTTTTAATACCAAGCACGCAATGGGATACTCAGAGAAGGAAATGCATAAAGTGACTGAAATACATAGTAGTTGATAAGCTAGTACTAAAGTTAATAGTGTTGTCTAAAAAAATCACACACACATCATGGAATGAATTATGGAAAGCCTCATAGAAAGAAAAGAATTTGAGGCAAATGTTAAAAAAGGGAAGATACTAGTGTGTAATAGACCATAAGTTTTCATGGTTACTGTGCTTGGAAAAGTCTTGCGTTGAGTTGAGGTAGGAAAGTCTCTGTGACTCACGAAGCAGATGCAGTGCGCAGTGCGGGACGGTGATACATCGGCTAAACCTCGCCACGACGTGGGGAAAACAGGAAAATCTCAGTAAGATGATTTTCTCAAACGTGTTTTGGAAAAGATATCGTTTCTTCATTGGTTTTAACTCACTCCTGAGTCATAGTCTTTTGCTCAAAAATGTTTCATTTCCTTTCAGTTTCACTCACTTGCCATTTCTCATACTTAATGTTATCTCTAGATGAATAGCAATTGCTGGCTGACGGAAGAATATGACAATTTCCTTAGACAAAACAGATTTTTCTGTAGATATGATTAACACTGGATGATTCACTGGTATTAAAAGTAGTACATGTTAATTAGTATCTTTTCCCCAGAACAAACACAATTATTTCACCCTCTCTTTTCCTTCATCAAAATATAATACTCCGTGCACATTTACTGTCTCCACTCCATAAGCAGCTACTATTCAAGCTAAAATGTCAAAACTGATGCATTTTAATTAGAACATTTCATTATTCTATAATACTGTATAAAATATTCTTTTGTTACTCAGTAGTCAGTGGAAATAAAGCAACTCACGAGGCTCAACAATGAATATTGTATATATATTGTATATATCCTGACTTCAATGAGTACAAGGTATTGTGGACTGAAATACTTGTAAATTGATAACTTGTATTATAGCAAGAAAAGTGATAATAGCCATAAAGAAAATAATGTGGGGCAGAGAAATGAATTCCCCTGTCCTCATCATTTCAGTCTTCCTGGCTATGCATGTTGACGAGCCAATGTGGGACACCAGGTCATTTGGACATTGCAGGATTTGACAAGCAAAGCAATTGTTCACTCACAACGTAGGGCATCTGCTAATCGGCCAATACAGAGGTATCATTGCCAAAGAGTATTATTGTCAAATATGTATTTTTAAAAAATTAATACGAAGCACAAGTTGTTGGGATCATGGTTGTGTTGCTTTTTTGTTAAAATCTGATCGTGTCATTTGTATGAACTCTCACCCATCGTGGTGTTGGACAGCCTACTTAGTGGAAACAATGAGAATGTTTGATTAGGATAATACATTTCCTCCAAGACTTCAGTCTCCTCCAATCCAGAGTGCAGTGGATATGCAATGAATCTCTAGGTTAAGAAAAATCATTGCATGAATTTCTACACTAAAAATATGGAGCATGTCACCAACAAGAGAAACAGTGTATGTGCAATTTGAAAGTGAAAAGCTATAAAGTACTGTCACTCTGACAGTGGCATTTTCGCTTTTCTGTGAAATCAAGTCTGAATCACCAGCTCTGACTTTCTCCCACCTCCCAATGTTATAGAGCAACTGACTGAAATCTACTTTCAAGCATACTAAAGTGCAGTGATTTTTTCAATTCTTTTTAAAACAATTGTTTTATATTCTTGCTGTTTAATTTATAATTTTGAAATGCTACTGGCTTTAACAATCTACTTGACCAACTTTCTAGAGTTTTTTGAAAAACCTAGTACCAAAGGGCATTCACGTATCAGTACAGTTTAAATCCATAATTTATTGTTTAAGTCGTTAATATTAAATGCATAATCAAAACAGACATCTAAAATTAATGTTCTGTATTGTATCACTGTGTGCTTCTGAAAATAATGAGTTTACTTAGCCAGACAGAAAAAATTCCGAGTACAATTTCTCCCCTGATTAAAACAACAATCTACCAGCTGCTTACAAAAACTCTTTGTTTTTTCCTTCCTAAATCACTTGTTATTATTTTGGTAGTCTACTTAAGTCTTGCATTCTGCTCTAACTCTATCTACATCCTGAACACATGCAACATTTTTGATTTATGTTCCTGATTCAGTTTACCACTCCTTTCTTATGAATTTTATAAAAAACATATGGCCATCTATACTAATTATGAGGCTTTACAGATATACAAAGGTTTAAACTTTGGCTTCAGAAATGAATACAACATAAATATTTATAGCATATAAATTTAATATATGCTATATTAAATATATTTAATATATATTTAATATTATTTATATTTAAATATTTGTAAATATATTTATATATTTATAAATTTTTCCGATTTAAATAGTATATTATTTTTAAATATGCAATCATTATTTATAATAATTATTTAATATAATACTTATTTCTAACTAAGAATTTATATTTCCTAGATACTGCTGTTAGTTCTGATAACTTGAGGCTATTTTGGGGGACAGTTCTTTAAAATGTGAATTAATTCTATTTTGCTCTATTAATATGCTGAGTTATAATAATATATTTTTAAAGATAAATCATCTATTTTATATCTCAAGATAACCTTATGCCGTCAGAATGTATCACACATAAACATATTTATAGTGAAGTCAATTTACTGACACTTTGAATAAGAAATTTGAAGCTATGTTAGTCTAATCTTACAGTCATCTATTTTTAAAATGTCTTAAATATAACCACTTTTACAGATTGTTACTCTATACTATTCACATGTAACCCACCAAATCTGTGTAACATTGTCATTCTTGTTCTTTGGACTTAATCTTCTAGGATCGCTCTAATCTTTTAGCTGGCCAATTTGTCTAAACCATGCATGTGAGTAAAACATTTGATAGTGCATCTACAAGGCTCTAAGAGTTGTCAAAACATTTACACCTTTCTGTTTGAGTATTCTGAAACCACTCTCCTGGGTCACACCCTTTAGTTCTACCATAATTTACTCGTCACCCAACTCAATTCCTGAATCTTCTATTTTTTTCAAGCTCCCAGATATGTTTAGAATTAGGATGAAGCAAGTTACATAATTGCAAAATGGAAAATATTTAAGAGGACTACAGTGAAATCAATAATCAAGAAAATATTTCACGCAGTACATGAAAAAATAAAGTTAATGCAGAAATCCACAATGAACATAATGTCAAAATTTTAAATTAAAACACTATTTGCTTGTTTTAAGACCCTGTAGTAGGAACTGTCATTTCCAATCAGTTTACAGTTCTCTGTCCACAGGTCACGTGCTAGGAAGTTTATGAGGGTTGACAATGGCACAAAAAACAAATTAAGCAACTCACAGTGTTATACATTGTCATGTGTTAGCTTTTCTTTAGGATATTTTGATAAGTACATATAACTTCTCTCTCTTATCATTTGTAGTATGATCATAAGAATCACTGAGGTCTTTGAGGTAGTTTGGAACAATAAAAAAGGAAAAAAGTGCTTTGTATAGGATTTCACTTCCACGTAACTGCACTAATATAGGAAAATCCCTCAAATGTTAATTCATCATAGTTACAAACTTCATTTCCATTACTACAAGCAGAACTGATGTTTACAGAATATTTGTCCTATGCTGGGCAAAAACCTAAATGCCTACTAACACGGTGGGATTGTACAGTTTCTTTACAACCATCTGCAAGATAAAGAAACATACTCTTGAGTGGTTCGTTCTTTCATGATAGAGCTGTAAGTGACTGCCCAGCAACCAAGCACATATGCCCAATGATCCACCACTGCCTGAAGAATAAAGAGGTGGCAGAATCTATGATTCTCAGAACTTAGTCAAAAATGGAGATAATTGATTACATAAAGATCTCAGACTCCATTATAAGTGCTATAAAACAAATGAATACTTCCACAAATCTGTTGTTTTATTACTAAGTTGTTTTGGGGGTGATTTTAAGACTCCTGCATTTGTTTGTAATATAGTGGTAGAATAACAAAAACAGAAAAAAAGACATAAAATCCACAATGTCGTTAATTTTATAAATTATTTCTTAAATCTGCTTATAATTTAATACCTATCAAATTAGTTAGAGTAATTAAAATAGATCATTGTTGTTGCTTAAAAGTCATAGTACTAATTGATGAAATATTTGACAAGCAAGAAATCCTTCAAGTGAAATATTATAGCAACAATATATAAAAACCAAGTGATTTAGAAATTTTAGAATTATTGGTTGATGATTTGCATTATAAATTATATCACTTGATAAGTAGATTTGAATAAATTATACCCTAGATAATGGAAAGCAATATATTTTAAATCATAACTTATATGTTGACTTTAAATGAGTTTAAGATTCCAAACTATCTATTAAATAATTTTAATATCATCACCCAGTAGTTAAGGCTAAAAATTATCTTCCTACAGTAAGTTATTAAATGGCCCTCAATTTTAATGGCCCTCAACTTAATGTTATTTATCTTATTGATTTTAATCAGTATTTTAAAATTTATACATATGCTTTCTCTCTATATATGCATACTATATGTGTGTGATTAGATATAAAATTACTATTGCTTCTTGAACCTTACCATGTTCTGGGTTCAATATTTTCTTAAAGTACATACTTATAAATGGTTTTATGGAATGATTGCATATATTTGATTTATTTTAACTATCGCATTTATTTGTTAAAATAATCTATATTTCACTGTCATTCAGTGACAGTTTTGTTGTTTTGTACCACAGCATTGAAAATAATATTTCATATTTCTCTGGACTTTTTTCTGTTGTGATTTAGAAGGCAGTGGTTAGGATAACTGTTGTTGGTTTTTACGTAAACTTTTACCTCCTTCGGGATGATCTTATAATCTCTCTTCCCCTCTTCCTCTTCCTCCTGTTTCTCCTCCAGCACTTTCTCCTCCTTCTTCTCTTTCTCCTCCTCTTCTTCCTTTTTCTTTCTCTTCTGACTTTAGTGTTCTACATTTTACTGCAATGGGATTAATCATGAGGTTTAAGAATTTTTCTCAAAGCATGGAAGATTTTCATTTTGTTTTCTTTTCAATACTGGAAATTAAATTCAGAGCTTTACACTGAGTTACATTTGCAGCAACTTATTTTATTTTTTTCTTTAATTTTTAGACAGGTTCTCACTGTTACCCAACCATGGTTCAAAGTTTTGAACCTTTTGCCTCAGCTTTATGTACCATCATGCTCTGCTTAAAACATGGACAGTTTTTCAATTTTTGATCCATGTCTTTCTGTAATTCTAGAAATATTTCCAAATGTTGCTGCTTTTCCACTATTTCTAGTCTTTTTCTTTGAAAATTCTTTTATAATGTAAACTATACATTGTTTTTTATCATTAATATTTCTTTCTCATCATCTCACTTCTGTTTAGCTATTTTAGATAATTTCCCAAGAAGTTTTTCCTAAGAGTTCCAAGTAAATTCTAAAAAAAAATTTTGTAAATAGTAAATATATCATATCAAATATTTATATCTATTATTTCCTCCTATCTTATTACTTGCTTAGATCCATTCCTTATATTTCTCCAATCATTTTTAATGTAATTATGTTAATTCTCCTTGAAATCTCAAGCCTATGGGAAATAAACATTTCTTTTATTATTTCTTATTTACAATGGTCTGTTTCTTCTCTTACTTGTAGATATGTGTTTTAATGATCTCATACAGGTGTTTTTTCCCCCAAAGCTGTTCTTGTACAGCTTGAAATGTTTTCCTTTTTTTAAATTTTCATTTCTGTTTTTCTTTTGATTCTGTGAGATGCTCTAGCATTTAACCAACTTATGCTCAATTCTCATTTTGATTTTTTTTCACATTATGTAGTTAGTGTAAATTCTGTTCTGGAATTTACATTTAGATCACACACTAAATTATGTTTTCCATAGGAGAAAAATAACTGTCACCAAGAGCTAGAATGAGGCAAATGTATGCTATGTCACTGACAAACAGGTAATATTTGTTAGTTCTCTCTCTGGGGCTGCACCCTGTAATATTCTGGCTGTGACACCCTTCTCTGATGCCCCCTTCTTACTGTGACCTGATGCTCCTCCAGGCCCACACTGGTGCCCAGTTCCTGCTTTCACTGTGGTACACCATCCTCATTTTTATTTCTTGACCAGATTATTTCCCGTGTTCTATGTAAACTCTGACAACGACAGAAAATTGTATCTTTATTTTTTCCAGAATCTTTTATGCTTTCTATGGTGAGACTTCTGGCCCATTTCCTCTACCACGTTTGCAGAAATTGACCAAATTCTTTATATACTGTTATTTTAAAGCAGATTTTGTTTTTGGAAAAATCTTTTAGTGATTATAGGAAGCCATCCCTAATTACTGAATAACTTGCAACATAGTTTATCTCTACACATGAACATGAAGCTCTTTACATAAAAATATGAAAGAAAAAAACAATAGCATGAATGCAAAAGAGAATTAGATGGTGAGATAAAATGAGGTTCAGCTTGGTGTATGTAAAACTTGCTTCACACTAAAGGAGATAGAATTGTGTTAGAGAGACCTGGGGTAAATGCTAAGAAAAAAGCTATTTCAGAGTGGGCACTCTTAACAGAACCCCAATGGGAAGCTATTGTACTTGGGAGGCACCATTGATAAGAAACCATTGATAAGACAGTGCTTTCAAAACTGGAAGTATATACTCATCATTTTAGGAACTTCTTAAAAATCATTCCTGGGGCCTAACAATTCCTTCCATGTGTTTAGCTGGTCCTAGAAATCTTTGCTCCAACAAAAACTATTGGTCATTTCACACATGTAGTTTAGAGGGTGTTCAGCCTGGGGAAAGACAGTGTTAAGAATTGTAACTGATGAAAAAAGAGACACTAATTAACAAAGTGACTTGAATCCTGCCATAAGAAGGTTAGTCTTTATCTAGAAAATGCTGCAACATATAGAAAGTACTTCATGTGAATTACAAAGTATATGCACGTGCCTCAAAAAGGTAATGTAACATGAAAGCAGTAGAATGTAAGGTATTTTCATCAACAGAACAAACTAACTCTAGTACACACTTGCAGGACAATGATGAAAGAAGAATTAAATCATGGATTTTCAAACTTTGACCCAACAAATGTTAGAGGTTGTCTATATTTTTCTGGCCATTGATCTAAGAAAGATTTTAAGATTTGTGAATAAAAAAGATGTTCCCCACACGCTCACTCCCCAAAGATCATATGTGGTCAATAAAGCCTTTAGTTAGTTTATAGAAAGATTTTTTTTAATAATCTGAGGAAATTCTGAGGAATGATCTGTGGAAATCCACACAAGAGGCAATTTGTGGAGGAGGTTAGTGGGAGTAAAGAGAAATATTGCAACATTATGAACACCCTCATAATTTCAATAGTATTAATTTTGACTACTCCCTTTCACCCTTCATTGTTCCTTACTCTAGGCAAACTACTTGTTCCAAAGTATACTAAAAATAATCTATTGTCTTCTTTAGAGATACCTTCTGTAGATTAAGGTTACACGTATATGCACACACACACACACACACACACACACAGAACACTTTTGTTTGCAATCAATTTGGTTTGCAAACAGTATCATTTGGCAAAATTTGGTTTTCATTTGTGAACTCTGAATCATGTGATAAACATGACCATGGTCATCTTTCCTGAACAAACACAAACATGGCCATCTTTTTCCGGATTTGTGGTACAGATTAAACTTGTGAACTGAGGTGCCACTACTGCCACTACATATATCTGTTATATTTGTTATCTTCTCTTTTTGGTGCTTTAACCAAAACACCTCACATTTATAATTCAAGGGAGAAGAAATTTATTTGTCTGGTGACTTGAGAGATGTCAGTTGGCTACATCAAAGCAGGAAAATCATGGTGGAAGGGCATTGTGGAATGGAGCAGCTAATTTCATGGTTACTGAGAAGAAGAACTCACAAAAAGGGGTCTAGCAGGGAACATAGCCCCAAGTCATGTCTCCTATGATCCACCTTCTGCAAACTGCCACTACATAACATTTGGTTATAAACATGAGTGTAATGCCTAGATGAGTCAGTATCTCTTCAGGAATCTTGACATCTATCTACTTGACAATTAAGACTGCCTAGCTCAGAGGGACATATGATAGTAAGAAATATGAACAAGTGTCAAAATAAGAATGTGAAGAGTTATAGTTATAAAAATGAAGTGTGCAAAATAACAGCAGCACACAGCAACAGAAAGGTTAAAAACAGGATTATATATTTGAAGGACAACTGTGAACTGGTTCGTGATTCAGTGTCTGCTTGATGACATGGAAAACAGTTGACTCTGACAAGTAATAACGACACCTTACCCAGATTGATCAATGGATAATCATCAGTTCATTAAATTTGTTCTAGACAGTGATAGAAAAAGGAAATGTTAACAGGTTAATAGGATTCCACTTACAACATGTGACCTTTTGGAGACTGTTTTCTCATTCAGTACCCATCTCAGATCCTGGGAGTTCCATGAGCTGTCATGAGCTCGTTCTGCAATCTGTGAAAGGCCAGCTGAAGGGATGGATTAGCAGCAACAGGAATCAGAACCAGAAAATGGAGCGGAGGAATCGTGCTATATGTTAACCAGTGGGAATTAATTACTGGACTAGACAGAGTGATAAGCAAGCAGTTAAGTAATCAGTGCTGTTTATCTGCTTAATTTCGAGGTCTTCTAGAACATAGCTCATCCTTTAAATTTAACAGTGACTATGACAAGAATATTAGAAACAACAGCTAGGGAGGTTATCACCTCAGTATGTATTTGTTCTGAGTAACTAATCAAGTGAGGAATTCCATCTTGCGGTGGATTGACAGTTGGTGGTCAGCTTGTAATACCCAGCTGGACTGAATCAGCATGGTGCTTGGTGTAGAGGGCTCACCTGAGGATTGTTGCCAACATGAAAAGGGGAACTGGAGAGGAAGAGGGATGTTGCTGGTCCTCCTGTTGGAGTTCTCCTGGAGGGGCTTGTTGAGCTTCTTTCCTGATATGAACTTGGCTGTTCTCATCAGAGGAGCTCGGGACCTTTTTGTCACTGAAAATGGCTGCCGTTCACTTTGGGGAACACTGGTCCTTACTTTAGGCATCAACTCTGGCTCCGGTGCAGATCCTTCAGTCTACTGGCACAGAGTTTTAGCTTCCATTGCTGACCTTTGGGGCTTCCCAGCACAGATTCATGAAACAGACTTGCGTGACGCATTGTCATGGGCTCTAGGTTTTCAGCAGAACTTTTGCAGGACTTTCACTTGGGGGTCCAGGCCCTCAGCTGGATTCTTTGGGTCTTCAGTGCGTGGACAGGTTTCTTGCACTTTTCTTGTATTTGACAATTTGAGTACCTATAATACAATAATTATATAAATTACATGTCCTGTATTAAATTGCTTTCCTTGGAACCCTGACTACAGCAGGCTTTAATATTTAAGGCAGTTTTAAATTCCATCTTCTACCTTTTCTTTCCTTCATAATTTGCAAAACCTTGAGTTTCTGGATTGTCTTTATTTCGTTTAATTTCTGATTTTAAGGCAACTTTTTACCATGTTCATTTTGTCTTTCTGGCAATTACCTAGCCAAACAGCCAGTAGTTCAAATATATACAGCTTCTGTAATTTATTTAGATATTTTATATATGATGAGTACACCTACATGTAACAAATCTTAAGAATATTTGACATCCACATGTTACAACTTGCAAATAATCCCTGTGCTTTGAAGAGATAAATATACAAAGGAAAACTTAGAGATTTGTATGGAAAAAAATCTGTGATTTCAAAATAAGGAAGAACTTGCCAGCTGGCTACAGTGGTGCACACCTGTAATCCCAGCACTCAAGAGGTGCAGGCAGGAAGGTCACCATGAATTTAAGGCCGGTATGAACTACTTACTGGGACCTTGTCTCAAAATATATATATATATATATATATATATATATATATATATATATATATATATATATATATATATATATATATATATGTGTGTATATATATATATATATGTGTGTATATATATATATATATATGTGTGTGTATATATATATATATATAAAGAATTTTCCAAAACACTTAGAAAAATACTATTTTGTGTCTTAAATTAGCAGTTAAAATTACATGTACTTATTGAATTCCACACGACATGAACTAGGTAAATCTAGCTAATTAACAAATGTGTTATTTCATTGCCGTTATCATTTTTTGGTGAAAATGCTTAACATCCACTGTTGAAAAATGCTTAACATTGAAAATAATTTATAAATTCAACTATAAAAAATGAGAGGCTTCTGACAACTTCTGATCATGTACATGTCACAAACATTGAAAAGGTAAATTAATTAGTCTAATTAATTAACAAAGAAAAAGTTTAAATCCACAAATGTCAAAAGAAAACCGTGAATTTGTTTCTTCATAGAAATGAGGGTTAAAAGCACACTTGATGGAAGGCAAAAATTTAGAAGTTTTATAATTATTTGAGTTGTACTGGAGTGAATGGAATTATATAAATGGGACTGTAAATTCAAATAAACACTATAAAATATGAATAATAAATTATTGTCATTTAATAAAACCTAAAACATATATAAACAAATATGTTTATATATACACATTTTGTTATTAAATGAAAACTGACCTAAAACAAAAGCACAAAATAACTAGAAAATTTATATATTGTTGTGTATTCATATAAAATAAAATTATATTGCACCGAAATATACATATAATGACCACCATTCATTTATCTCACAAACTTAATGCTCAAGGAAAGGAAGGTGTGTAAGAATAACTACAAACCCTGTTGTTTCATTTATATCAAGTTTACAATCAAATTAAATCACATAATTAGAGAATCTGTATACATTTGTCAAAACTGTTTTTAAATAAGAAAATAATTTTGTAGATCCAGACTTGTAGCTACATTTAGGACAGAAAAATTTAGAGGGAGATTGAGAATATAAATTATACTCTTTTTCTTGCTCTAAGTGACATACATTTCATACTTATTTTAAAACTATATAATTTTAGTTATATTTATATATATATATATATATATGCCATATTAAGAAGTTGAAAAGGAAAATAAAAGAATCCCAAAGAGATAGGCAGAAATTTATTTTGATGCCATGTTAATTAAAAGCCTACTTGCAAAAGAAAAAGTAATTTAATTACAAATGCAAGTGAGCACATTGTTTGATCTTTGCTATAGTTAAATTTCTTTGTTTTGCTTGGTATTTTGTGTACAAATATTTGTTTTTTTCCAAAGAACTAGCTGTCCTAAAATAACTATCTGATCAGCCTATTTTGCTAGGATAACTGTTTATATGAATATTCTTGAATTTTGTTAAAATGCACATTCTGACTCACTAAGCCTTATGTGAGGCCTAAAATTCCAACAAACCATCCTAGAAGGTCCATTCTACTGGTCGAAGGAATACTTTTTGGGGAACAGGGCTCCAAGTCATGTAAGATAGAATCGTTTTATCTTAACAAGAACTCATTGGGTGACCTGCAAGTAAGGTGACCATGAATTTGTCTCACATTTAGGACACAGTTGGTATTAAAATGGAACTGTTAGTAATTGTGCTCAGAACAAGGCACAAACTAGAACGTTCTCAACAAGCTTGGGACATCTGTTACCCTATCTTTGAGTTATAATGATCTTTTAGACACTCTGGAATTTAAAATCAGCCTTTCTGTTAAACTTAACACCATAAATCCCCCTGAATAGCATAGCTAACATTGTCTCCTAACTTGAAATGCATAACAAGTGTTCTGAGGAAAGGCCTTTGAGTTAGTGAGTTGAGGTTTATATTTTGCAAAACACACCATGCAGAAAAGTTATGCCCCAGTTGAAGTGGGTGTACATTCCCCATCTGCTGCTAGCCAGACAGTCTGGACTCTGGATTCCTCTTGCTCTTGAAATACTTGCAGGACATGGTCTTGTTCCATTTTAATGAAATAATCTCTACTTTTGTCATGAGATATTGTTTTGTTATAACTCTTACAGATTTTTAGTTTTTACATTAAATGAAGTTGCTTCTATCTATTGTTTCTTTTTTGTGGGATCTCAAAGTTAATCCAACTTTTAAAGCAAAGCAATAATTGTCATTGATTAAACAAAATTAAAACCTTAAGATTCTATAATGAATTGCTTTTGTTGTATTTTTAAGTAATTAATAATGAATTTAGCAAATTATTTCTTTTAAAGGGTTGTATTCTTATTATGAGTGTGAAAAGTAGACATTGGTGTTTTCTACTATGTGACTGATTTGTCCATAAAGAAGTTACTTGAAAATATAAATTTTTAGAACACGAAGTTCTAAGGGAAAAACACAAACAGTGACCAAAGGAAAACCAACAACAGAGGAGAAATTTCATTTTTATAAAACTAAAATGTAAATCACCTACAGGTAATCTGAAATTATGTCACAGAAAATTATTCTGTGTTTTCCAATATATAGAAAAGTCCTTTATATAATATTTCAAAAATCTGACACTGGAAAATAAAAATAGATTTTAAAAAAGACAACTAGAATTAAAGTAGAAAGTTAAGGGTTCTTTCTAGCTTCAAAACACCAGGTTTTTCCTATCTTATTTACAAAATACAATGAATGCACTTAAAGAAAAATTTACTACTGTCTGTATTAAATAGAATTTTGGTGAGATTTATTGAACTTCTATATTCATACAAAGTGATTTTAAATAATGGAGATGATACTATGGTTTTAAGTCCTTAACAAGTTTTTATAAATTATACTCAATTATACTCTTAAGGTATGATTCTTTGATAATGACATATGGTTTTCAGAAAAATAGCAGAAACTGACATTGTAGAAAAACAAAATGAGTGATTCATACCCCAGCAAAATCTAATATCATTTTACATGCCAAGTTAGTCATAAATTTTGGCCTTCCTGCAAGAGGCATTACTAACGTTCTCAGTGGCTTTGTTTTTCTGATTTTTTTAAACATTCTAGTCAATCCTGAAAATTTTAGGTAAAAATGAAGAATTCATTGTGAAGCCACATTCTTCTGTCTGACTTTGTCATTCTTCATAGACTTGTCTTACAGATTTGGTTTTAGTGAGTTTCTAGAACTAACTCGTGACCCACAAAAAGAAATTACCTCTAACCTATGTATCCTGCTGCCTCCATCTTGATGTGATGATTCCCAGGAATTAGGAAGCACATCTAGTCCTGTTTTCGTGGACTTTCATTAAATAATCCACTGCACTCAGTTTAACACTCATCTCCTAGGTACGCACACCTGGCCCTGAGGTAATTGCAGAAGATCAACAAGGCAATAGAATACAGTCTCTTTCCACTAGGAGCTCTTGCCAAGGGTAATAGACAGGAAAGTACACTTAGTCCCATGGCTGACACGTGCAATAAATGAAGCATAAGTAGGATTCTAATACAGGAGGGTAAAGGGATTTAGTCTCTCACATATTTACCTAGAACCATCATCTTTGAATTGTACTTCCTTTGGCTCAGGCCATGCGTTTTGTGTATTTTCCTATGCCAGAAAAATGCTTCCTTATTATATGTTGTTTGTCATTACCAAGCTGATTGTTGAATGAATAAGTGAATGCATGTGTGTACTATTTTATTGTCTTTGGTTTTTGCCTTTTTACTTTACTTTTTATCATTTTGTAAAAATTTTTATTAGTACATGTTAGCAGTACATAATGTCTATATGCCTCATGGTATATATTCCTTTGGTACATGCACAAAATACATTTTAATCCTTATTTATCCCTTTCTTCTCCATCCATCTCTTGATCATTTTTTTTTCTTTTGGAAAAGATCTATTTCCTACTTCTTATAATTGATCTTCTATTTTACTCTTTATTTATACTTTGGGTATCTCATGTAACAAAAACCATATGATATTTAAGCTTACGTGTTTGATTCATTGCATTTCATATTATGGTCTGAAGGTTCATCCATTTACTTACAAATGACTCAAGTTTATGCTTTTTATGGTAGAATAGTATTCCATTTTTTTGGAATACCAGATTTCTTTATCCATTTATCTCCTGATGGACATTTAGGCCTTTTCTAGTAGTTATTATTGCCGGGCATGGTGGTGCATGACTGTAATCCCAAAACTTGGGAGACTGAGGCAGGAAGATCATTGTGAGTTTGAGACCAGCCTGGATTACAAAGTGAGCTTAAGGCCAGCCTGAACTGTATAGTAAGACCCTGTCTCAAAAAGACAAAAAAAAAAACCCTAAAAATAAAACAATAGTTACTATGAATTGTGTTGCTATAAACATGTGTATGCATGTATCTCTGTGATATAATGTCTTTAACTCCTTGAGTAAGAACCTTTAGAAGGGGAATCTCTGGGCCAAATGAAATTTCTAGGTTTAGTTTTTTGGAGAATCTCCATATGAATTTCCATAAAGGTTGTACTATTTTACAATCCAACAATGGAGAAAGTTTCCTTTTACCCCACAGGCTCTCCAGCATTTGTTATGACTCAATTTCATATTCACAGTCATCCTTTCTGGAATCTCAGTGTTGTTTTAATTTGTGTCTCTCCAGTGACCAGAGATGAATAATTTTTTCATGTATTTATTGTACATTTGTACTACTTTTTCTGTGAAATAGCTATTAATTTCAGGTGCCCATTTTTGATTGGGTCTGTCATCTGAGGGAAACTCTTCATTTGTTTTGAATTTTTCATAAATTCTAAAATACACGTAGCTACAAAAACTATTTTTTCAATTTATTAATACATGTTTTTAGTACATAATGCTTATCTACTTTGTGGCAAGTTGGTACATGTACGTAACATTTTTATTCTTTTATTCATCCCCTTTCCCTTCCCCCCCATCCACGTCTTTCCATCTCCTGAGTTTTGAAATCATGCAGGACTTAAGCTCCTATTCTGTAGCTCCTATTCTTCACTCCATTGGTTTTTTCTTTACTATGTAGAAGATCTTCAATTTGACATATTCAATTTGTTGATTCTCAATATTATTTCATGTGCAATTGTGCTTCTATTCAGAAAGCCTTTGTCCATACCTATGTCTTTAAGAGTTTACCTACTTTATCCTCCAAAAGAGTAAATGTTTTGTTTTAACATTGAGACTTTTGATTCATTTTAATCTATTTGATTTCAATTTAATACATGGTAAGACATACAGGTGTAGATTTGATCTTCTGCATATGGAGAGTTATTTTTTCCAGCATCATTTATAAAAGATGCTAACTTTCCTCTAAAACATATTTTGGACTCTGTTATCAATGATAAGATAGCTGAATTCTCCTGGGGGTAGTTTCTGTTACCCTGATTTTGTTCGATTGACCCACATGATAATTACTGTGCCAGTATTATGCTATTTTTATCATACTAGCTTTGTGATGCTACTTGAAGTTAAGGTTGTGCGGTCTCCCTCTTGGTTCCTATTACCTATTCTTTGGCTATTCTGAGTCTCTTCTATTTCCACAAAGATTTTAGGATTGTTTTCTCTAGTTCTGTGAAGAAATACTTATGTGCATTTTGATTGGAATTGTGTTAAATCTGTTTGCATTAAATCAACTTAGAAGTGTGCCCACTTTGCTCTGCCTTTCCAGGAATAAGGAATGTCTTTCCATTTTCTGATGTCTTCTTTGGTATACTTTTTCAGAGTACAATAGTTTCATTTTAGAGGCCTTTCACTTTCTTGTTGGGTTAGTTCCTAAGTATTTAATGTTTCTTGATTTTATTGCAAGTGGTGTTTTTTCCTAATTTCTTTTTCAGTGAGTTCATTACTGCTGTACAGGAATCTATTGATTTTTGGCATTGATTTTGTATTTTGTTACATGATTGAGTTTGGGTATTAATTCTAGGAGTCTTTGGTGGAACTATTTGGGTACTGTATGTAGAGGATCATGTTGTCTACAAATAATGATGACATGACTTCTTCCATTCCTATCTTTTTTATTTCTTTTTCTTGCCTGATTGCCCACCTAACATTTCAAATACTAGGTTGAACAGGATTGGGATAATTGGCGTTCTTGTGTTGTTCCTGATTTTAAAGGAAATGGTTTCAGTTTTTCCTGTTAATATGATGTTGGAAATAAGTTTGTCATAAATGTTATCAGATTGAGATAAGGTCTTTTTATGACTATTTTCTTCAGGGCTTTTTCAATAGAGGTGATACTTTTGTCAAAGGCTTTTTTAGCATCTATTGAGCTATTTTATAATTTTTATCATTGCTTCTGTTTGTGTTATGTATTAAATTTACTGATCTGTGTGCTATAACATTTTGCATCATTTGGTTGGAGCCTACTTGGTCATGATATATGATCTTTTTGATGATTTGTTGTCTTCCATTGGTCAGTATGTTGTTGGAGATTTGTGCAAATATAGACACTGGATAGATTTGCCTATCGTTCTCTTTTTAGGTTTGGGTCCTTGTCTGTTTTTTCAGTTACCATAATGTTATCTTCCTGGAGTGATGCTGTGACTATTGCTTCCCTTTCAATTTAAAGAATTTAAAGATTACTGGCATTGACTCCTCCAGGAAGGTTTTACAGAATTTAGCGGTGAATTCCTCAAGTCCCCAGCTTCCCAGAGTTAGTAAACTTTTTGATACTGCTTCAGTTTCATTGGCTGTTGCTGGAATACGCAGAACTTTATATCATCTTGATTTGGAATTGATAATTCATATATATGTGTATAATCTGAATGAATATATACACAAATATATGAATATATATATATATTCATATATATATTTCTTCAGGATTATCCAATTATTGGTATAGAGGTTTTCAAAATAGTTACAGAAAATATGGATTTCTTCAGTGTTCATTGTCATTTTATTTTTTATATCTAATTAACCTGATTTAGGTCTTTTCATTCTTTTTCGATAAGATTTTCTATAGGATTGTCAATTTTGTTTATTCTCTCAGAGAACCACTCTTTGATTCATGATTCTCTGTATTATTTTCAGTCTCAATTTTATTAAATTGTCCTCTGATTTTATAGTTTTCTACTTGCATGGACTTTGAATTTGTATTATTCTTACCTTTTTTGGGAACTCCAGGTAAGTGATTTGGCAATTTACTTGGGCCAAGTCTGTTTTTGCTGATGTGGATATTCACTGCGATAAATTTCTTCTTAGGAAGGAAATTTCTTCTTAGGTCGTTGTATGGCATTATCATTTGATCCTAGGAAGTATTTTTCTCCCTTAATTTCTTCTGTGATCATTTATTATTCAAGAGTGAATTATTTACTTTCTGTAAGTGTGTATAGTACCTGTAGTTTATTTTGCCATGGACTTTTAGTTTTATTGTATATCTGATATTATGGATAGGAAAATCTGATTCTTTTCCATTTACTTAGGCATGCTTTATTGGCTAGTATGTGTTCTATTTTAGAGAAAGTTCCATGTACTGATGAGAAGACTGTGTATTCTGTTGTTGAATGGGACACTATGTAAACATCTATTAAGTCCATTTGTTTGAAAGATTGGCTCAAATCTTTCTTAGTTGATTTGTCTGATATTTCTTAGTTGATTGATTTGATCTATGTGACAGTGAGATGTTGAGTTCTCCCACTATAACTGTGTTGAAGTTTATCTGATATTTTATGTCCAGTAGTTTTGTTTCATGAAGTTGAGTGCACTAGCGTTGGGTTAATTTATGTTTATAATTGTTATTTCTTCTTCTTGACACATTTCCTTAAACAATTATAGTGCCCTTTTTTAACCTCTTGTGAAAAGTTTTAACTTGAGGTTACTTTTTATGAAAATGGGATAGCTTTCTATGTCACAGAAAATTGTTTTCCATCCTTTGATTTTTTAGGTTACGAATTTCTTTTTAGATTAAACGTGTTTCTTTTATGCATCATGTTTGGATTTTGTTTTAATGATCCTTTCTGCCAATCTGTGATGGACAAGTGAGATGATTTACACTGAGAGCTATTATTAATAAGTATTGACTTATTCTTGTATTGCATTACCTGATACTGATTCCTTTCTTTCTCTCCTGTTTAACTTTTCACCCTGCCTGATGTATTTATTCTATAAGAATTTTGGCATTGTTGGTTTCTTTGTTTCTTTCTAGGATACCTGTAACATTTTTTGGAGTACCAGTTTAGGGTTCATGAATGTCTTAAACTGGCCTTTGTTATGGATAAGTGTTAGAGTTCCATCATTTTTGAAAGATAGTTTTACAGGATATTTCAGTGTGGTTTGGAAGTTATTTACTTTTAGGGTTTAAAACACTTCAAGTTCACAGCTTCTACAGTTCTTGTAGAGATGTCTACTCTATTCTATTGGGTTTAGCTTTTTTAAATGATTAGTTGCTTTTGTCTAATAGCTTTTAAGATTCTGTCTTTGTGTTGGGTTTCTGGGATTTTTTACTATCGTATACTATCAAATTATTTTCTGATCATTGCTGTTTAGGGTTTTATATGCCTCACTTACTTATATATTACACTCTGTTCTCATATTTGAAAAGTTGGCTACTATAAATTTAGTTAACAGGATTTTTATGCAATTTGTGCTATCTCTTGATATTTACTAATTTCAGTTAATCTTTGGATAATCTTTGTGTCAACTAGCAGCAGTTGGATCACTATCTCACCTTTTCTGATGTAAGGTATCTCCGGATAACCGGATACCAACCCCAACCTGCTCTCCCTGCTCTGACACTCTGCCCCCATATTTGTCATGTGTGCTCCCCGTATTTTCAAGAGAATGTTCAATCTCCTGATTTTCTGCTTTGTACTTTTCCATGGACTCTACTTCTTTGCTAAACTGTCATTTATGTTTTGTATCATGTTGTTTACCTTTGCTAGATTTTTATTAGTATCTTCTGTAAACTAACTGATCATTTTATTAGTCCATTTCTCTTTAGTTGCATCTTCTTTGAGCTTGCCAAGGATCTTACTGATCTGTTTATGTGTATCCTATTTTTATTATTTCAGATAATTTAGATGGCTGGTTTTCTATTTCCTTCCCTTTTGTTGCCCAATAGATCTGATTTGGGTGAATTGTGAGTTTCAACACTTTTTGGTTATTTTTCTCCTGAGGTTTGCAGGATCATTATGGGGGAAATCATCTGTCACTTGCATGTATACCTTTTTAATTATTGTCTGCTTCTCAGTGATGCATGCTACTATGTCCTTTGGTAATTTGACCAACTACATACCTTTGCCTCTGTCCCAAGATCCAACCAGCTCTATTAATTTGGAAGGGGAATGTGCAGCACGATTGTCTCAGAACCCATTTCCCTGATAATGGAGTGTAGTATTGTTAATGACGCAAGCTAATCTGCATTGTAACGTACAAAGAAAACAAATTAATGGAAACAACGATGCTACTTAGCAACAGCGATAAAATCACTGACAATTAATAATGTTTTCAAAGGCAAATTGGATATCAACAAACCATAAAAATCAGTAATGTAACATGCTTCATGATAGAAAAGAGATATTTAATTACAGTTTAAACACATAATCAAATATTGACTAATATATGGGAAATATCTACTAAAGGCCACAATACTGGCCCTAACAACAGAAAGGTATTCAAGGACTGGCAATGTAGCTCAGTGAGTAGAGGACTTGTCCACAGTACACAAACCCATGGGTTTAATTCCCAGCACCGAAAAACAAAAGCTTAAAAATAAAGCAGCTAGTTCATTTGTACTTGTGCCCACTCTCCAAGGTGATTATAAATGGCGTGTACTGAACTTGAGCTTTCTAGGCTCTGCCCATGGCAATGGATCTGTGGGACTTCAGTCACACTGGACTAGTGGAAGTGGAGTATCTTTGGGTCTCTAGAGATGGGGTCTTCTCAGCACTGGTGCCTCAGGTTGAGTTTCTATGTGGATTTCAAGCCCTGTTTCACAATCTACCCCCACAGATTACGCCCTCATATCTGCAGAACTCTCCTGCAGATGACAGGCAATGTTAGAGGAGGGGAAATGTTATGGTGCTGTTGCGTACATGTTTCTTTTTTGTTTATTTTCCCTATTCTGGCCTAACTGAATATACTCATGCCACCATCTCCTACCAAATTTCATCAGCTGCTTATCAGATGAAAAGAAATCTGTACTTTATTCATTCTGTTCTCATGTTTTAAGAGAAAATATATATATATATTATATATATCTTAATGGTTAAATCAAGGTAATGTTCACAGATGGATTATTTCACACAGGTATGATTTTGTGACAAGAGAAGTGTGAGTCAATTTTCCATCACTAGAAGAAATAGACATAATAAACAAATAGAAAGAAAAGTTTTGTTTTATCATTTGTAAGAAGGAGAAAAATAGAAATAAAATAAAACAGTTTAAATCAGGCAAATAGAAGGATAACAATAATTAATATATTGCACATCATTATCTCTATCTTGGTTACTCAGATTGCAAGATATAGGCATGAAATAATGTCCAGACAATATTAGCTCAAATCTTCCTTTTCAGTGAACTAAGGGAAACTAGCTGTATAACTAAATACCTCTTACTAGTCCCTACCTCGTAGAGGTTTCACCATCTCACAGAAGCCTCGCCCTGACCACGGGTCCCTGGGGCTCATTAGAGCAGAGAAGACGTACACTGTCTTTGTAATGTTGAAGTTTTGATAAAGTTTATAGGATTCTGTTTTGTTTCTGTCCTATTTGAGTATCTAAAACCCTTCACTCATCCTACTCTTCATGTTCTGAATCTTCTTGCTTATGCACTAAAAATATCTTCTTTACATATTATATTTTCTTGATTGAATTTGGACCTCACATGCTTACAACTGGTGTTCCTGTGCGTGAATGGCCCTGAATCCTCTCTCTCTCTCTCTCTCTCTCTCTCTCTCTCTCTCTCTCTCTCTCTCTCTCTCTCTCTCTCTCTCTCTCTCTCTCTCTCTCTCTCTCTCTCTATATATATATATATATATATATATATATATATATATATTTGTTGTCCCCCTTGGCATTATCAGTAATTGCAATAATTTCACTTAAAATGTTTGAGCATTTTATACATGATGAGACTTTTCAAAAATCTCTTAAAGTATTTTAAATTAAGTTTTAAAACAGCCTTGTGAAATGAATGTATTATTAGACATTTTGCAGAAAAAGAAGCTGAGACTGGGTTAATTTGCCCAAATGCACACTTAGATGGACTAAAAATTGAAAATTATGCAATGATTGTCATTCTTAGGATATAATTACTCAAGCAATTATAATTTACTGGTTTATTCTCTACCTATCTGCCAATGATGTCTTAACAATACTTTTTCAAATGAATATCTATACTAATTCACAAGCATACACAAAACGGCTAAAATGATTCTAAAAACCACTAAGACCATCAACTGCCAAGAATGTTTAGTCACTGGAACTTCCATGTGTCATGAGTAAGAATACAGCACAATATATTCTCTTTCACTTTTAAAAAGATAAACTGTGTGTATTCTTACCAGAATCTTATTGAGTAATATTTTATTTACTTCTCTGGTTGCTGGGACAAAATGTTCAACACCCAGAGTTAAAGGAGGAAACGTTCGTTTTGGCTCATGTTTTATAGCGGTTTCAGTCCACAGGGCTCCAAGGCAGGGTGACATGGTAGAGTAGCACCACAGAGCAGGCAGAAGCAGCAGGAACTGCCCTCTTTCTGTCCCTTTGATTTCCAGCCCAAATATTAGCATTTTAGATGGAGCCACCCACACCTAGGGTGAGCTTCTGTCTCCACTGAATCCATTTAGCTATACCCAGAACTATGCTAACTCTCATCAGTGGACTTATGTAGCACCACGCAACCCTAAGCCCAGAGTCACATACCCTAAGTCCAGCCAGCTCCAAAAATCCCTACCAATGAGCACATGAAGCTTTGGGGAAATCTCACTGTGAGCAGTAACAAGTGATAAAAGGGAACGCACTATTGATAAATGCAAACACAAGCATGAGCCTCATAAACACAACTGAATAAAAGAAGCATTCCATGAAAAGTATCATATATCGAGGGAATATTACTCCCTTATTTTACTGAGGAAAAAGGAAATTATAGTTCATATCATGGTTTGTTCTAAATGAATGAACACTGACTCCTCTTATTTGCTTAAGTATACTACTATGAAACAATATGAGGTATGCTAGCAAAATATAGTAAAAGCTTAAATTTTTAAAATTATGTTATATTAGAAGACATATCCCCATTAATCACTCTCAAAATATTTCCCCTCATTGCAGACATACTTATCTCATTACTCTATTTTCTGAAAGAGTAAGTGCTGTGAATAACTTTATTTGTGCTGCTGTGGCGGCCTCAGTGTCCTGAATTGGTTCAAAACATTTACATTTCTTTATCGTTTTAACTTTGAGAATAAGCTAAAAGTCAAACAATACCAGATCCATTAACTAAGGTGCATAGACACCCACTGTAATATTTTTGTGAGTCTATCCTTTTATAGATAGCACTCAGCAGTAGCATTCACCTTATTCTTTTTATCAGACTTTTAAAGACAACTCACAGAAGAAGACTTGAGAATGGCTTCAGAAAATGGGAAAACTGATGAGGTAAGCATCTCCAAAGTGAGGAGGATTAATGGAAAGCTATATTTTATT